>JAUKWC010077827.1:0-31285 GCA_032356245.1 Endocladia muricata
TGATGCAATGCTCGGAGCACGGGCTGTTGGAGGCGGAGAAGGTGAGCGAGTGGGGGTGATTTTGAGTGGTGGTATATATACTGGAAGAGATAGTCGGTGGAACGGAAAGTGTCGTTGAAGAGTGGCGAGGCGCTTTGTGGTCAATGCAATGCGATGGGTGCTGGCTGTTGGAGGTGGAGAGGGTAAGGAAATGCGTGTGATGGTGGGGCGTGATCGTGAGAAAGTAGATTCTTCCAAATACTGTAGAAGAACTATTCATGTAGTAGTATGGAAATAGAATAGAATGCGACTGGAACTTCACCGCGCACAATGAACGTTTTGTTTAGTTTCAGGAAATACGCTGCGTAGCTGCGCTTCACGCAATTCCGAATGCAGCAGAACTTAATTCTGAACTCATAAAAGTGCCGGTGTTGAGCAGTAAAACTATGAATGGACTTCGACACATCGCAGTACGCTGCGCGGTATAACTACATTCTAGACTTCTATAGACCGGAGTATATCCGCTAATAATACTGGACCCGGACGTCAACCAGCTGGAGGTCCGAGTCTGGTATTGTGTAGGACCCGGAACTGCAGAATGCGTAATATACCACGGGTATCACTGGACCTCGTACTGCACTCTGTGGACATTTGCGTCCATTTCCGGAAACACCGACGCAGTATAGCCGTGCGTCACCGTTCAAAGTGCTCAGTTTCCTAGAGCCCGAGATGGTGCATATTGCGCGTAGCGGTCTGCAGTGCAGTGGCGCGAAATCCGGCGGAAGGGCATTCAAAGTATGAAGGTTCCGAGGTAAGCTATTTAACGTGAGGCAGGCTAGAGGTCGTCATGTCACACTGACGGACGTAACGTGAAATGCGGAACTGCAATGTCCTGCATAATTCGAAGTACGAGCTGGATGCTTTACGACGAAAGGAACTGGGAGTAGCGGATACGGGTGTTCACTGTACGTGGCAGTTCAAAATAGGTTTTTTTCAGAAGTCGGCATCCATGCGAGAAACCACCGTACGACACGAACCCCCCGTTTTGGAACGCCAAGGGAGTCAGCATTCCATTGCATTCCAAAATGTACAGTAAGGGTGGAAGGTGTACTCCACTACTGCACCCAGTAGACGTCCGCATACACTCCCGGAAACACCGATGAGTTAATGAACAGATGAAACGGTTCGGCGAGGAAGACAGCTAGGGTTCCGCAGCAGACTCCATCGAGTAGCCACAAGCGTTTTTAAGGTTCGATCCGAGAAGAAGAATCATAGGGCGGAAAGAAAGACATGGATTTCGGACAAAATAATGAGTGTGCTCGGCAATGTTTTCGGTAGCTACGTTGCACTCGGTAGCCCAAGCAAGGAACCGTATGGAATTTACAATCGCCCGTCTAGGGTGTCCTGGATTCCGGCCAAACTCTGCCGCACTGTTCACGCGCTTTTGACGGCGTAGGGGACGAGAAACTGCCGGTGTAAAAAATAGGAGAACAGTGGCAATTCGTATTTGTACGTTCATAGATACTTAAACAGACTGTCGTTTTCTCGTGTCTATTCCCTGCGCGAAGAGACTGGCGCGTGCGTTCAACATAGGGACTGAGGGAGGAGTGCCATTGCGTCATGGTATCAGTAGAACCTGTCAGTATAGAAGCGACGGTAGAGCCAGAATAGCTCAGACGTGAAAGGGGGGATACGAAAAGTTGGCCGCACCATGTCAGCTGTCTCAATGTTAGCACAGGCCCGTAACGGGCGGAAGAGGGGAGAATCAGGAGCTTCACGCCCTCATCGCTGCATCTCCGTCAGCGGGATGGAAGTTCGTACACTGTTGACATACCTATCTCTGCAGCACCACAGGCAGCCGGATTTCGGTGTTTCATCAACAGCGTCGATTGGTGCGATACAATCCATGTACGGGACGAGTGCATTCACGATAGTCTGGAGTGATCCACGACAATACATACAGATGGGTGCAAGGACCTGGGTCACCGAGATAGTCTCCCTGCGTTCTTACTCGTCAGTGGCCAAGAAAACGAAGCTCGATTGCCGCCATCTCGCCCGCCCAAAGCTCGTATTTGCTCCAACGCGCTGAAATACATGTTTCAGGATGGGGCCACGGAGAATTACGTTGAGGTCGAGATGCCATTCGTGGACGGAACGCCCGAGGCCACCGGGAACATGAGGAGTCTTGTCATTAGTTATTCGGAGAGTGTTGCATGTGTTGATCGGATGTCGTCGCAAAAGCGCGGCGAGGACAAGATCGTGTGCTGCAGTGCTGCCCTGGCCAACAAGATGGGCAAAGAGGTCGATGCAGAAGCTGGAAGCTTCTCTGCGTAAAACGTGTATCATCGCGGCGTTGTGGCGACCATCATTGATTGCAAGAAGCGGCATGGCGAGGGGTCTCAAGTCAGCGAGTGTACTAAGGCATATTCTGGAAACTTCCCTGATATAATGGGCCCAGTTCTCTCGGTTTAAATTCCTGGCCGGTGTTGTGCCTCGATACAACCGTGAGACGGGGTTGACTTGAGTTCAAAAGGCAGCATGCATTTCGGAGCGCTCGATTAGGTACACTGTGCCGTTCATAGCTATTGCCAATGGCCTCGAGGTGCGGCGGTTTTCTCGCTTGAATGCGGGGAGAGTGTATTCATGAGAATCGGCATCTAGAAGCTGTAGGCCTCACAACCTGCGGATTTCGTGTGCAGAATGGGCGAGGAAACAAACGTTGAGGGTCTTAAGCATCGTCGAGTGAACGTACCTGAAGAAACGTAGCATAGAAGCTCTTAACTTACTGACATGCTCCTCAAAGAGAATATCTCTGGCGAGTCTCCAGTGCTCCTTCAGTCCCTGTCTCGAGGTGACGCCCAGAGTGTCTGGGTAATGAGCGCAAATCGGTCCTAGGGGCGCGGAGTCAGCTTCATCACAACAACGGTCTATGACTCCTGTGATAATGGGAAAGACCATATCAACGGACTTGTAGTCCGCGGCCTCTTCGATGCCACAGACTCCTCCATATGTAAAGAATCCGCTCAGACGACTGCCTCTTCCGGACGTCGGGAAGTCGATGTGTAGGCCGTGAATGAAGAAATCTCTCTTCGTTGCAGCCAGAACTGTATCGACTCCACGAAGCAGAGCTGTGCGGGTGGTTCTGAACTACTTTCGACTGTTGACAGTTGAAGCTTGTCCTTTGAGCAGGACAGGGATGTCAAACCCAAGAAATACGCTTGTCTCAATAGTCTTGGAGACGTCACGACGATGTTGGTTCATATGCGGGCCGGGTGCATGTTGCCGATAATCGCAAGGCCTTCTGGTGGAACATACTCCTCCAGAGTCTTCTATCTTGCCATGTTGGAGGGTTTGGATGCTAGATTGACACGGTCGCGCGATACGTGCTCACGATTTTGTCCCTCTTGGATGACTAAAGTAGTCTCGTCGGAGCTCACCGCGCGGAACGGGTCAGCTGCCGCTGGCGATCGCTTATGCTTCGACTCCTTCGCGGAGTCGAAGAATTCTTTCCGCAGGAAAGCAAGAGTCCCGATCCGCATGGGATGGGTATCCCGTCTAAGATGGTCATCAGGAATTGCGTTGGTATTGCCGCTGTTCTTTGTCCAGTGACGCTTGAGTGGATGACACATGCAGCTGTACCCACGACTGCCGCCTCTTGTGCCACTGTGCGGCAGAGCCGCACGCTTCTAGGGTGCGTCGTGCCTTCAAAGCTAAGCTTGGCCATGCTCTAGAAAACACAAGCTCGTAAGGCGGGAGCGTGGTAGTCCTGTGGATTCGCGTGTTTTCAGCGTCTGTTAGCGCAGCGCTGAACAAGTCCCAGCTTCTCAGATACTATGAAACGCAATGGCGTAGCGCCGCGAAAATTGCTCCATTGAAACGTTCGGCTGGGCCATTGCTCTGCGGGTGATACGGCGTGGTGAATAGGTTCTCGATCCCTCGGGTCCTACAAACGTTCTTAAAGAACTCTGCAGTGAGCTGTGCTCCGTTGTCAGACAGTAAGTGTACCGCTGGACCCTACACGAAGACCCAATTGGTGACGAATGCTACTGTGATTGATGCGGCTGTCGCAGTCTTAAGTGGCACCGTGCGTACAAGCTTCGAGAAACGATCTGCGATCACAAGCAAGTATCCACCTCGAAGTCGTGTTCGTCTTAACCCTCTGAGTGTATGTGATGACACGGACTCCCGACTAGCGCAGGAGGGGGACTGCTTTATTGACTTTGCGCTTTTCATAAGGAGGACGCGATTTTTCGCGCATGACAAGCATTCGCACGTGACTGCATAGCAGCTCATTGCCATCGCCGGGCAATAAAAGTTTCCTCAAAGAGGATAGTATAGGTGACGACACCTGTGGTGTCCTGTGAGATTTTTGTAATGGCTGACCCATAGCAGCTGACGAATCGATACCTGAGGTACCACAATCTTTTCTCGTTCAGAGGCTGCTCGCCGAAGCATTCCTTTGCGGTGCAGTAAGAAGGAAACAATCTCCCTTCTGCAAAGAGAGGCGCACTATGTGCGGCCGAAGCAACATTTTATCTGCTCCGAGAGCAGTTCTTCGGGCGTTATTACAAGGAGCGGAGAATCGTGCCACTTGTTTGTGAGGTGTTCGTTTAGGTTAAGGACGTGGTCGATCTCCCATGGATCCTTAGCATCTTGCTCGTCGGGCTCTGTTCGGTTGTCGAAGCCGAAGCACGGGATGTTTTAGTCTACTGTATCGGTTGTCTCGCCAACCGTTGCTAGCCGTGACATGGCAGCGGCCTGGGTATTATGGACGCGCTTCTTATATTACACGCCGCAATTGTACTTGGGGAGACAAAGCCTCCGCCTCGTGAAGCGACCCGAGGGGTCCACAATTTCTCTTAGCCACCGTAATGAAGCGTGGTCCGTATGGACCGTAAAGTATGTACCCTGTGGGTGCAGGTGTAGTACAGTCACTGCGTACACTACTGCTAGGCGCACCTTTTCGGCTACCCAGTAGTTCTTTTCGTTAGCTTTAAGCGAGCGTGACGAGTATCCTATGGGCTCGCGGGTGTTACTGCTGTGGGTTTGAAATGATGCGCCGTCAACTTGGTAACTACTTGCGTCTGTATGCAATGAAAATGGCATGCCGACCTTACGTAACGAGAGTGCCGAGGATGCAGTTCCCAGTGCGATCAGCACGTTCAAAGCGAGCACTTGCGCCTCCCCGCGGGCGTCAAGGTTCTTGGGATGCCCTTTTTTCAGTAGCGCATTAAAAGGCCCAACCTGGTGTGCGTAATTCGGTACGATCCCTCTGTACACGCTACAAAGTCCGAGGAAGGACCTAAGATCTGGCTGTGTATTCAGGTGTCGCGCCTGCGTGAACGCAGCGACGTGTGCCATGTCGACTGCCAGTGATCCGGGACGGATAATGTGGCCCAGATAATGCACGGTGTCCGTGAAGAACTCGGACTTCTGAAGTTTCAAGGACACACCCGCCTTCTGAAGGGAACCCGAGATTCGCTCAACGCTCATGAGGTGGCTCTCAGAGTCCTTTCTGAACACGATTACGTCATGAAAGTAGACCAAACACGACTGCGACCTGAATCCCCGAAGGGTAATGTCGAGTGACCTTTGCAAGGTGGCCGGTGCATTGGTGAGCCCAACGGGCATGATGTTATATCTGAACAGGCCTGAGTGGCGAACCAACACGGTTTTGTCCTGATCCTTCGGATCGATGTGTATTTGCGAGTACTATCAGTTATACTCAAGTGTTTTAAACCATGTGGCGTCACCAACGGAGTCTATACACTCCTCCATACGCGGTAGTAGATACGTGTCACGTATCGTATCTGAGTTGAGACGTCTACAGTCGATACAGAAGCGCATGGAGCAATCTGATTTGGGGACGAGCAGCACGGGCGACACGCAGGGCGACTGTGCGGGCTCTATTAGCCCGTCGCGGAGGATTCTGTCGGCTTTCGTTTGCTCCGCTCCGCGTACTTTTCGACTTACTCCATGGGACGCAGAAGAAATCGGTTTAGTACCGAGGACTAGCCCTATCTCCTGTTCAGTTGTATTAATCTCCTCAAGATCTCCGTCCCACATAGTGGAAAACTTCTACAGGAGGATTCGAAGCAGTTCTAGGTCCCAGTGATCAGCGTGATCTAGGTTGATAGTGTCTACCGAAACAGTACCATGTGCGTTCATGTGCCCGGCGGCCGCTGTGTATGTCTAACACGGTGCGGTAACGCTACCAAGGAAGGGATTACCTTCCTCCTCGAGGAGGCCTAAAGACTCTCCGACGCGTACCTGTGTGGGCGTGACAGACGCAGGATGGGACAGTAATGTCGCTACGACGTGGTCCTTTACCATCCGATGGAGGGCTCAGGACCTATTGGCAATCAGGGTACGGAAAGGAACCTGAGGTTCGACCTGTACCAACCACGCCGCTGCCTGCCAACATTTGCCGCCTCTCGTAGAGACTCTCTACTGGCCTTAGAACCGCAAGTCCTTGACGCGCCACAGTTACCGTGATCCAGGACTGGGAGCTTGCTGGGATTTTCACGGCCTTCGCAGCCTTCACCTTTCGTGAAGTTCTGCCTCCCGTCGTTCTATAGTGCATGTCTGGTGGGAGGGGCGCAGCCTTCCGAAACCCGTTGTGGGGCCTTAATGTGACGGTGTTCGTGGCTCCATTGGAGAGCTCTACGAGCTTTAACCTGGGTCGTATTGCTTCCACGAAGCGGTCTCAAAAGTCTGTACTCGAGGTGGTGGCCGCCGCTAGTTGCGCGCATACAATGAAGTCCACTAGGACGAGATAGGACCCTACGCGGACAGTCAGCCATGCGATGCCTTCTAAGCTTAAAGGGCGGTTATGAGCATCACAAATATCGGGGAGCGGACCGAAGGTCACTCTATTCTCGCACCCCCGTGGCAGTTCCGATTTTCTAGCGAAGGTTGGTCAAGTGCTAGTATCTACGACACACAGACAGCGGCCAGGTCGATTGCGTTCGGGACCTATGTCGGCATAGACGTTATAGTTTTTCGGGCCTGTAAACTGAACTCTATCCGGATGCTTCGGGTCGCGACGGTGTCGCTGTAGTTGCTTAAGCAGCATACTGCTGGAGTGTTCTATCTCGTTGCGGTTCATTCCAAGAAAGACTCTCCGGGCAAACACCGTTGGGGTGTTTGACTCATTTGGGGAGCAGGACTGCGGAGCTGCATGCTGGGCTGAGACTTACAGCAGCGCCTTTCCTCATTCGGAAACTCCCCTCCCAAGTTTTTCGACCTAAGGTCATTGCGTGGGTGTGGCATAGAGTGGTCTGCTTGTGAACCCTCTGGGTTCTCACATTGCAACGCCGACGTGCCGCGGACGCTTTCCCCGGCCGCTGTGTGCTCTCGCGTGTACGGCGCCAAGGGCAGCAATGCCTTCTCAGCTGGTGTTCGAGCTTTGTAGTGTGAAGCTACCGTGCGGCGAGCCCGTAACGGGAGGACGCAGCTGGGCGACACGTGTCCCCGCTCTCAGCACTCGTGGAAGATGAGATAGAGGCGGTCGTCGGCGTGTCAAACTGGTCCCAGCGACCTAGTCTTGTGCTCGAATTCACCCTGCGGATTTTTGTTTCCTCGCCACGCTACACAGGGTCGAGTGGTATTCCAATTCGCGAAGGGAATATGGGCAGGTTCCATATACTCCCATTGGCAGTTATGTATAGCTAGCATAGCCTCGGGTTCATACTCTTCAGTCGCAGACTGGCCCGGAACCGTACTGTCGTCAACAGACGCGTAACGTCCTCGGTCCTGGAGGAGATACCCCGTATCGATGTAGGCCTGCTGGCCATCTCAGCTCAGCAATTTTCGGCTGGTCAAGGAAAACTGTTGTAGTCCTACGTAGTCCCACGGGGGCTGAAATAGTCGAGCTAGCTCTAGTTCCGTTCTCTTCTCGACTTGAGCGCGAGCCGTCACAGCATCGCCTTCGGCGCGGGCGAACTGCACCACTTCGAGGGACTGTACTCGGCGATTCTCTTCTCGGAACCTCGCAACGCAGGTCTTTATTCTCGTGTCGAGTCGGCCAACGAACATTATGGTGGGCTCACCAGGCAAGCGGACGTTCCCGCAACAGGATTCGGCTTCCCGTCTGCTGGTGGCGTACTCGTCCTCTGTTTCCCCCAGCTTATGCCCTAAGTCGCGCATGTCGAGGACGGCTTGACGGATGGCGTTGCTAGCTGCGTACGAACGCGGGAGAAACTGTATCCTTTCGGAATGAAACGCTATACCACCTGACCGTCGCGATGAGGAATTCGTTATTAGCTTGAAGTGTCTCTGCGCGTGGACTTTCAGTAAACACGGCATAGCCACAAACGCCTGACCTTCGCTCATCTCGTTCACGTCCACTTTCTTGACGAACCTATTGAGGAACTCGGATACCCTTACGAGGTCTGTACCATCGAATGGATGCTTTGAAACCTTTAAGTCCATACGGCGAATATGCGACTTGAATTTTTTCCTTGACGGCGAAGCGGGTGTGTTGGACGTATCCGCTAAGCAATAGGTACGGTATGACGTCTCACGGTCATGTAGTGGGTGCATCGGGCGTAACTTCTTGAGTCCTGGGAGCAGTCGTCCCTTCCTTGGGATTACAACGTCCGAACGACGGGTCCGCGTAGATTACTTCTATCGCAAGGACTTCGTAGAGCGGCGTCGCCACTCACGCTTAGCCTGTACCTCAGAGTCTGAAGACTGTGCTGAGCTGGACTTACTTGCCTCAAACCTACTAGAGTTGCTCTCCGAGCTGGAGTCGGAAGTACTGGCCCCAGATGATTCTGGTTCGTCGTCATTGTGTCTTTGCATCCCGCGTTTGCTTCGCGCTCAGGGTCATCTCGACTTACGGTCTTTTCGAGGCGACCAGGATGTTCTGCTCTTAGAGTACTGCGCGTGAGTGGCCATTTTGCCTACGAGGCCTACCACTGCACTCAGAGGGCCTCGCTCGAGGCGGTGTAATTTCATTGCGATGCGGCCAATATGGTGGTGCACCTCACGCGAATGAACTTGGCTATCCTCGAAGATATCTTTCACGCGGACGCGACGGGTCCTACTCTCTTCCAGACAGGGGGAGGCCATAGGCTGCGTCCCGTCGACACGGGCCTGTAATAGGAGGAGCTCGTCCTCTAGGAGGTATACGCGTGCGGTCAGAGTACCTTGGAGGTTACCGAATGTATCTCGTAGTCTGGAGACTTTCTCGACTACGAAACCTCGTAGGTCCTCCCGCAGTTGGGCAATGGAGCCATGGCGTGGAGTCGGAAACGTGGAACTCATCACCATAACCCCAAAGCGGCCAATTGGCAAAGTCGGGACCTCGGGGCCGTCTGCTGTACTGGCTACAGTGGGCATCGGAATGGTCGCCACATTCGCGAATCCTCCGGCTTGAGAATAAGACTTCTGGCACATTCGCAATGATGGAGGCCCGAAAGGGTTTCTCGTATCATTGCGTCCACTGGACGATGTCTTCAGTAATATTTGTATTCGGTAATAATCGATAGGATGACATTCTAGGCCGGGAGATCAAATATAGTGGAAAGCAAGGTGAGTGGCTCCGGCCTACGGCCGCGTCCGTAGTTGGAGCCCTGCAGACAACCACGACACGACCGGTGTTGGAGACTGGCTGTATTATCCGAAGGATATAGAGGTTGTCGGTCCCCAAACGATACGGCACCTGAGAGCTCCAAGACCTTGGTGGTAAAGCCACGCTGGACGGACCTTCGGGCGCGGGTTTTAAGGCCACAGCCCATAACATGTGCGGGAAACTCGGTCGGTATTGGAGGAGAAACGAGGTGGACGATGTAGGGAGGTAAGGCGATAGAGAAAGAGATCGGTAGGGGATAAATAGCCGAAGCTAGGGATGTAAAGTGAAAAGGGAACGAGCGCAAATGCGACGGTCGAACAAGCGAGTACGGGTGAGTTTGCTATTGACGAGAGCCAAAAAGGTAGGGAAAGGATTAGATTGCAGAAGACAAGTCGGGCACAAAAAGTAGAGCAAAACCACCGTACCTCTAATGTTACAGATAGCTAGTATGATTTGTACTATATAGAATGGGGGGGGTGGTGGCGCTGCTAGTGAGCGCCGCAGTAAAAAGTTACGAACTAATAGGATATTGCGCCGGCGGTAGTGCAGCGCTAAATAAATACGCAAAAAATACACACAGTGTCAGCAGCACACGTAGGCGCGCCTAGTGTACTGTAAAGAAGGTACTGTGGCGCAGCGCACTGCTTACAGCCCCCTATAGTAGCGCACTGTCAGCAGTGTAATGGCACTACGGCTGTCGGAGCGGGAGTGCGATGGGATGCAGGGAGTGCGGGCTGTCGGAGGTGGAGAGGGCGAGGCAGTGGGGGTAGTGGTGGAGTGCTGCGTACAAATTGGAAGGGAAGGAGGGCGAGACCAGTGGCGTCGTTGAAGAGTGGCGCGGCGCTCGTTATACGATGCAATGCAGGGAGTGCGGGCTGTTGGTGGTAGAGAGGGTCAGGGAGTGCGGGTGAGGGAGGGCGGGTGATAGTGTGTTGGGGTGTCCCACCCGGAAGGGATGGTGGGCGGGATGGGCAGGGTCGCAGAAGAGTGGCGAGTCGCTTGGTGTTCGATGCGATGCGGAGAGTGCGGGCTATTGGAGCTTGAGAGGGTGAGGGAGTGCGGGTGAAGGTGTGTTGTTGTATATGAACTGAAAGAGAACGAGGGCGGGATGGGCGGCGTCGTTCAAGAGTGGCAAGGCGTTCGGAGTTCGATGCGGTGCTGGCAGTGCGGGCTCTTGGAGGTGGCGAGGGCGAGGCAATGCGGGTAGTGCGGGGGTGTGGCGCACAAACTCGAAGGTAAGGTGGGCGGGACGGGTGGCGTTGTTCAAGAGTGGCGAGACGCTTGGTGTTCGATGTGATGGGGGCATTGCGGGTTGTTGCAGTTGGAGAGGCTCACGGAGTGAGGGTGATGTTGAGGCGTGCCTTCGGACTGGAAGGGATGGTAGATCGGATGGAAGGCGTCGTTCAAGGGTGACGGGTCACCTCGTGTTCGTTGCGAGGCGGGGAGTGCGGGCTGTTGGAGGTGAAGAGGGTGAGTAAGTGCGGGTTATGGTGGGGCATGATGGTGGAAACTTAGATCTGGCCAAGTACTGTAGAAGGGCTATTCATGTAGCGGTACGGAAATGTAGCTGAATGGCACTGAATGCTCACCACGCGCAGTAAAATTTCGGCCTAGTTTCAAGAAGGGCGCTTCGCAATTGGACTTTACGCAGTTCCAAACGCAGCAAAACTGCATTCGGATCTGCGCAACACGCCGTTGTTGAGCAGTAAAACTAGGGATGAAGTTCCACACATCGCAGTACGCCGCGCAGTATGACTACATCCTGTACTTCTGCAGCCCGTAGTATATCAGCTAGTAATACTGGACCCGGACGTCCACCAAGCGGACATCCGAGTATAGTGTTACTAGACTCGTACTGCACTCAGCTGATGTTGGCATCCATTTCCAGAAACACAGAGATCACGTTACAGAATGAAAAGACTGAGAGAAGAAAGTAGTAGTGCAGGACGGGGAGAGGCGCGATAGACAGGGGAGGGTCAGTCGGCACGGTTGGCGGCATTTATTGTTGCGCGCAAGGAGAAGCAATTCTGAGCAGGCCGCAATAACAGGATTTGACATTTGAGGAACATACGAATTTCCGGGATGTAGGGGACGTCACTAAAGCTAGGGTTTGAGCTCTGCGCATATGAGAATACATGGGCAGGTGGGGGTTTTTTTTTAGATTAACTCCCGCACATCCATCTGCTGATGTGCTTTTACCTGAGCGGACCTGAGCAGCTCTCGGTAGTGACACTTCTCCGCTCCGGAAAGAATCTACTTACTTTTTCAAGTTTCGTGAAGAGGGCCCCACTGTTGGTAGCGGCTGTTAAGAAACGGAAACGTGAGCATGTGTGAGGAAGTCTCGTTTGTGTGGCGGCTGTCCTCCCTGTCCGCGATGGAAATAGGACTTACTTGCCCCCACAGCACGCCACCACACACCCTCGTGACACGGTTTATCGACGCGTTCGTCCTTGCATTCGTCGCCTCGTCGCCATCTCTCCTCGTTGTACTTCTATCCACTCGGTTCTCCTTACTTCGCATGCGTCGTTGTGCTCGTCCCTCCTTGCATCTCCGTCATTCCTGGGCTTATTTCCCTCTGTCGTTTCTCACCGTACTATAAGCATGCCGCCAATTGAGTATAGCGGACCCAGGACAGCCGACGTGTACTTGCATGCCTTCATTGCCGTTCTCTCCTCACCCGAGGTGAGCGCGAAGTTTGTCCTCATGAAATTTTACATGCCGGCCTTCCTGACCTTTCTCATCCCAGCACACGACGAGGCCTCAGTGGCGAGCAAGGAAATTGCCGCAGTGAAGGGAAAGCAGCGCAATCCTACCGAGGACCTCCGCAGTTCCATCGAGAGCGACGACCCGGCCTCTCGCGAGCTGGGTAGCGAGGAGATTAAGCGGACAGTGCGCGCAGCGCTGTCAATCTTGTTGCTGACCCGAAAAGACAAGAGAATTGTGGAAATCGCGGATACGGCCCTGTGCCGGAGGTATTATGGGGTGTCCATTACTGTTGGCAACAAGTCCATTCCCTCTAGTGGCAGCAAGGTTCAGAAAGCACCTCTCCTAGGAACCTTTTCTGTTGCCCGCCCCAGAACCATCGAGGTTCTCATGGTTTTCCACGTCATTAAGGTATGCCATTCGTCGCGCGGGAGCGAACGTATATTCGCGTTGAAGAAGGTAAATAAAATCGGAAATCATGTTGTGCTTCCTGTGCAGCTGCTAACTAGGCCGTGGACGAAGCTGGCAAAGGCAAGGGCAGTCTCGGATTGCGGGGCGCTAGTGGGACCTTGATTTCTGTTTCGTCCGGACCTTCAACGCTTCGTGGCTTTGAAGACACGCGCTGATGGCTTTGCACCCATCGCGCAGAAGATGACGATGCAAGGGAATTGGGTAGCAAGTGTGGGGGAGAGTAGGGGCAGTACCGTAGCTTCGGGCCACACTGCTGAGAACTGTGCGTCAATGCGGGTGGATGCGAGTCTGTTCGTCTCGAGCTTCCAAGCCACCGTCACAAACAAAACTTTGTACGATGTTAAGCAACGCAGCAACTGGCCATATTGGGACCGCTTCTAGTCGCAGGATGACCACTTGCCCAGGGTCTTTGCCGACTTCAGCGGGGATACCTGGAGGCCTTGGGGCTTCAGCGTGAAGCGCCTCAGCATGATGGTGCCTGTTCAGAAGTTATCGAGGTGGACTGGGGGCTGTCGGATACCGATTCGAAAGACACAAGAACGCGCCGTCATCGGCAGGTGACAATGTTGAACTTCACACCCAGTGTTGTAGTATCTGCGCAGCCTCCCCGTTCCTTGTATTCTCGGCTAAAGGAGGACGTCGAGCTGGATCTGCAACGTAGCAACGACGAGGTGGGGGATGCCGCGGCACGTAGTCATACAGGGCAAGCTAGTGAGGCTTTCTGGTCCACTCGCAACCCATTAGTGCCGGAGCCGGAAGATCCCCTTCGTGAAGAACCAGGAACAGCCGACAGGTGTAGCCCGTCTCCATCGCCGGACGGGATGTCGGAAGAGTCGCTCCCCGCGGAGAATCCATCGTCCGGCGTTCTTGCGGAGTTAGTTGGTCAGATGAAGTCGGACTGCCGTGTCCACAGCTGCACTTTCCACAAACTCCTCAATCATCACGCTGGCGACTCGGGTGTGTACATGCTGGGTAAAATTCAGCTGTCATTGGCGGACCCTCCGTTTAAAACCGGAAGCGAGCGGGGTGCGGACGACTCTGCCCATGATGTCTTCACCCACAAGGACATGCACGCCTCCATCCCCATACTCGGCGCACTGCCTGCCAAAACCTGCCATGGAATCGTTTTCTATAATGGTCTACAATTCGGCATGTGCCTTTCGCGCCTCAAGCAATACATCCGAAAGACGAACGATAAAGAGAGTGGTGGGGCCAGTGCGTCAAGATGGAGGCGGCAGAAGGACCTCTTGTTTGACGTGGAGGACCAGCTGTTGGTCTGCGGTTCGAGCTCGACGTTATTACACGCAAAACACGGGTCTAGAAGGATGTGGCTACATCTCATTATCGCAATAGGCTGTTGAATTCTGGCGGAGGAATGTGCCGGTTGAAGTGCAGTTCGCGTGGGTAAACTACCAAACCAACGGGTATGTGCAGTGTTCGCACGCGGCATGGACGACCTGCATGGATGAAATCTATTAGTACAAGCCCGGAGACATGGTCGGAAGAGCCGGTGAATGGAGTGGGATGAAGATATATCGCCTCGAGCAAAAGAGTATCAAGTATATGAGCGAGCTGGTGTTGCAACATTCGACCCCGGGGACGTTGGGGTGGACTTGTTCCGAAGTGCTTGCTCGACTGCAAAAGTATGCCCTCGGCGTCCCAGACATCGCCGCTCCCGGGTGTGCTACACGGACGACGACTGTGCCAACCAACCTCTACCGAGCTTGGTTGAGGCGTTTTGCGAAAGCGTTGTAAGTACCACGTGCGACATTGGGGTGTCTCCGCCGGTTGTGGAGCTTGCCACAAAGTACCTGGCCGGCGCGAAACGTAATATTTCTGGCAGGAGGGGGAACAAGGCTGCGGATGCTCCTGCTGGGTATCGCCGGTATCAGCGTCTACCGGACTACATAGCCCGGCTTATTGTGAACCACGCCGGGGATCCCATGTTTTCCCGGAGTTGTTCAAGGGCTTCAGTGTACAACTCGTCGGCAAACTACCGCGCGTTGCTGTACACGCAATTCCAGCCAATAATACGGGCGGCGGAAGCGATGGCGCAGTGTGTGGTGGTGCGTCCGTCGACTGTGACGTACGAAGCTGTGGAACTCGGGGTGTTTGCGAATCGCGTCTTCGCGACAGGAGAAACAATCCACTCATTCGATGGGACGCCCCTGTACGCAGAATTCTGTGAGCGCATAGGGGAGAATATGAAGATCTACAAAGGTGAGATTCTGGGGGTAGACAAAAAACCTTTCAACCCGGTAGCTCTTCACTTGGAAAGTCCGGCGAAGTCCCCAGAGGGTCCGAGGGGCATGGTGTATATCGTACCGGCACCGTTTCGTGTTTCTAAGTTCCTGAATGACGCTCGGGACTTGCTTGGGGATGAGGAGGAGCGAGACAGAGGTACTCGTAGAGCGCGAGACACAAACGTCGGGTTTGACGAGGATCGACGAGAATTGTCGCAGAGAGCCCTACGTTCACTGAACACCATTACGATCAGTGCGACGCGTGAGATTCTGAATGGGGAGGAGCTGTTTACAAACTACGGGGATAAGTTTGGCTTCGAAGTACGTGATAGGGACTTCGAAAATAGCGTGCAGGGAAACAAACTTTAACACTTCATGCCAGTTCGAGAACCAGTTCCGGCGAACAGGTCACAATAGAGCTGCTGAAAAATGACTTGGGCTCAAGGACAAGAAAGCTTGCCCAGGATAGTGGGCGACTTTGGTGCTGCTATAGTAGGAAAAAGGGGTTTGAGAAGTAATGGAAATATAGGCGGTGGGGCGGTGCCACTAGTGACAGGGGCTCCGATCGACACATGTGAAAACACATGAGCAGATGTATGAGCGAATTTTAATCTGCATAACAACATCCATCTGCCCATGTATTTTGTCCTGTGCACATCTCAGCCCCCGTCATTAGTGACACCCCATTGATCTTAAAAACAAGTTACTCTCCAACGCCACGAAATACATGTTTGCAACCTCTCTCTAACGTCCACTCGAGGTTCAGCTTGTATTCACGCTTCGTGTGATGCGTGTAAGACCTGCTCAGCACAAGAATTGTGCGCCTCCCGTTGTGCAAGGATGAACTGTAGCACGGCTAGAGCAAGGGTGGGGTCAAGTGTCGGCGTCTGCACTCCCCACGTGCTTCTAAGGCTAGGTGGCTGTACATCGTAGGAAGAAAGTTGTTCCATATGAAAGGGATGCCAACCCGATTGTAGGCCTCAGCCTTGCACCGCGAATCGCAACACTTCGGCGCAGACTACGCGGTGCCAGATGTATGAATTCGTGCGCGCATAGTTAAGCAGTGACGGGTCGAGGCACAAAGTAGGCTCTATTAAACGAACGCGATGCAAAGGACAGAACCACTACGATGAAGCCCCGCAATGCAGTTAAAAGTCTGATGTTCGGCACGGACTAGACTGACGCCGTCTAGAAGCACTCGCCCAATGTTCCATACCTCTCGCGGATTACATCGTAGTCCTTGTTTGCGTTCTACTTTGGATACTATACTCTTCGAGAAATAACTGCACAGTTTGATAATTATGTCTTGCCATATCACGACGGTAAGACTCTCGGTGAGCTAGTACATCCGTACATGACCTGGCATCACCGAGCATAATGATCACTTTCCCAGAGCCGCAGATGGCGTATATTGCGCGTACCGGCCCTCAGTAAGATCGGGCGAAATCGGTTAGAAGGCAATTAAGAGGATGAAGGGTCCGAGGTAAGCCTATCCACGTGAGGCAGGCTATAGGTCGTCATGTGACATTGAGGTACGTAAGTTGAGATGTGGAACTGCAATATACTGCACAATTCGTAGGACGAGCTGGATGTTTGACTAAAAATTGAACAGCGAGTAGTCGATGCGGGCAGTCACTGGACGCAGCAGATAGAAATATTGTTTTCGGAAGTCGACGTCCATGCGAAAAACTGCCGTACTACACGAGCCCCGCGTTTTGAAATGCCATGGAAGTCAGCATTCCATGGCATTCCAAAACGTACACCTCAGGTCGAAGATTTACTAGGCTACTGCACCCGCTGGACGTCCTCATCTATTTCCAGAAACAAAGACTTCACATCTATCGAACATTTGGCTTCACATGAGGCCAAAATTTACTGAAATATCAAACTACCACGGAAACGTCCAATTTCGTTGTTATTTGGACCTACTTGAAGATTTCTGATTACTATGTTGTAGCAGGGTGATGCGGAGAATAGCTCAGCGAAGGTTTTCCATCTTCAAAGTTTACGTGCAATGGAGTTGGCTTACCTTTGTTTTGGTACCATAGAAGGGGATAGTGTAAACTACTCACGTAACAGGTAGCATATTCTTCATATTTGTTATCTAATTGTAATTTTTTCTGGATCGTCGGTTGGCCTTATATGAGGCCAGAGTTGACCTCATGTAAGGCCAAAGTCATTGTCTAGTCGACACTAGCTAGGTAGTGTCTATTGCACCTCTTGCCGCATACGACGTCAAACTGGCTCATGTGAGAACAAATTTCGCGAAAATATTAAACTATCAAGGGGACATCCATTTTCGCATTTCTTCATATCTAGTTGGTGGTCCTTGAGCTCTCTATTCCGGCACAGTGATCTCAACAAAAACCAAGCTGACGTTTTGGGCAGTCAAAGTTTCAGTGCAACTGAGTATGCTACCCTTTGTTTCGATTCTGTTGCATGTGGTGAGATAACTTCCACGTGCAACCAATACCTCATTCATCATATGTATCATATATTTTACGCGCATTTTCTGACGCCAGATGGCTTCATATGAGGACAATATCATGTCTGCAATAATTACATTGAACCCTCGATTGTTTTATCAGAGTATAACGGTGTAGTATCTCCACCTTTCTCCTTATGCTCCTTTTTGCGTCCAAGTAGAAAAATCTCTGCAACTACGTCTAACTGCGACGAGTTAGTGCAGTGGTGTTTGGGCTACGACGAGAGCATCTCTCCGCGAAGTTGAATGCCGCTAAGCGCCTTTGCCCTTGGAAATCCTCTGTGAGAATGCGACAGGTTCCGACGTAGGTGTGTTCCAGGATTCTTTTAAGGAGCCCACTTCAACAGGAGACAGCGTACGGTGACACCCCCTGAATGGTTGTTCCACAGCGATGCAACGAAATTGAACAAGCCTTACAATTTCGCTAGAACTGTTGGGGTCTATAGAATATGTCCTGATTCTGATAGGCATTCAGGAGTGCCAACTACGATATCAATCAAGACGGTTCAGCAACATAAGATTCAGACTTCAATTCCCAAATTGCTGAAATACTTTAGACACCACTCCTCAATTCCTTCACATTCGAAATCATGGACCTTCTGGAGGTGCATCTTAAAGGAATCCATACCAATCTCACAATGACAAAGACAAACTTTTCGGGGAATATTTCGCAAAACAACGTGAGCATATAAATTTCGATTTCTTTGCATTCTTACCCGAACAACAGCGAGGTTGATAAGTCGCATCTGATGACTTTCCGTCAGATAACGAACGTTTGCGCTTTATGGGGATTACACGGACCTCAAACCCACCGTCTAATCCATGATTTCATTCGGAGTTTGAGCTTCGGTCCTCCTGGGAGCATGCAAAGCTCCGTGGCGTCTGTGTTTCTGGAAACGGATGCGGACGTTCACTGCGTGCAGTGCGAGATCTAGTTATACCCGTGGTTTACTACACATTTTGCAGTTCCGGATTTGATACTCCTAGAACCGGACGTCGACCTGGTGGAAGTTCGGGTCTAGCAATACTAGACTTGGACTTTCACCTCGTGGTCGTCATGATCCAGTCGTACTACCTGATATACTGCGGGCTGTGGAAGTCCAGAACACGGTTGTGGTGCGCAGCGTACTACAACGCGTGGGAGCCATCGATGTAGAGCTGCGAAACAGGCACGGCAGGACAAACGGGGGTCTTGTGAAACGGACAAGATCGAAACGTACGTCGCAGTTGTTGTGAACTGAGAAGTACAAGTGCTAGCTAGCAGCTACCACTGGTAGTGCGGCCCTTGTAAAGTCATGCCGACGCGGAGAGTGCCTCCCGACGTTTGAATTATCATCAGCGTCATCTGGAAGACTGGAAGCAGGGGCCGAGTGTCTGCGAATGGGCACTCCAGAAAGTAATGAAAACTCAGACTTGTGTGGTCTCACTGGTGACAGGAGCTGAGATCTGCACATAGGAAAATACATGGGCCGATAGATGTTGTTTTTCACTCTACATTTCGCACTTCTATCCGCTCATGTGTTTCCACATGTGTAGACCTGAGCCCCTTCCACTAGTGACACCCCCGTTGTGTAGATTTTCATAACTTCTGAAACCTCTTTTTCTTGATGTAGCGGACCAAAAATCGCCCACTTATCTGGGTGACCCTTCTTGCGGCTGCGCCCAAGTCTTTCGCAGTCCCTGTAGTCTGGCCTGCTCGGGCGGAACGGGTTCCCGAACTGGCACATCGTCTTTCAAATCGTTTACCTGCATGCTATTTCGGAAGATCCTATCACGTACTTGGAATCTAAAGTTTTTCTCGTAGTTTGTGAACAGCTCCTTGGACTTCAGAATCTCACGCTTCGTACGGATCGTAACGGTCCTCAGTAAACGTAGCGCGCTCTGCTACAATTCCCCTCGACCCTTGTAAACCTCCACGTTTTTGTCGCGCGCTCTAGACGTACCTCTGTTTGGCTGCTCCTCATCCCCAGGCAAGTACCGAGCGTCATTTAGAAACCCGGCTGAACAAAATGATGCCGGAAAAATGTATACCTAACGTCTCGGACCTTCACGGGACTCTGCCCGCCTTTCCAAGGGAAGAGCCACGTGGTTCAAACGTTCTTTGTCTACCCCCAAAATTGCACATCCATAAATCTTCGTCTTCTCCCGGTTGCGCGCATGCAAGTCTGCGTACAGGAGCTTCCCATAGAAGGGGAGGATTTTGTCTCCATTCGCGAACACCCGGTCCGCAAATACCCCGAGTGCAACACCTTCGTACGTCACCGTCGACGGACACACCACCTCACACCTCCCCATCCCTTCCGTCGCACGTAATGTTAGCGGGTCTTGCGTGTCCAGCAGGGCGTGATACTTCGTCGGCCAGTTGTCCACCGACGCCTGTCACTAGCGCAGGGAAAGCATTGGGTCCCCGGCGTAGTTCGCAATAAACCGGACTACGTATTCCGGTACACATTGATACCGGGTACACCCCGCAGGCACAATTGTAGGTCTGTTCCCCTTCCTAGCTGACTCATTTCGCTTCACACCGGCCAAATACCTTGTGGCAAGCTCCACAGCCCGCAGAGAACCACCGATGTCGCACGCGGTGCTCACAACGCTCTTGCAAAACGCAGTAACCAAGCTCGGTAGAGTTTGACTAACGCAGTCGTCATCGCTGTCGCACCCCAGGAGACCGAGATGTCTCCTAAGCCCTAGGCAATCTTTTGAATTCTTGCAAGTACGACTGAACAATTGCAACACGAGGTCCTCCGGTGCCGAATACTGCAACACTAGCTGCCGCATGTGCTCAGTGCTCTTCTGCTGAGGTTGAGGCATCTTCATGCGACTGCCTCCATCAGCTCTTCTCACCATCTCTCCGGGCTACGACCCCTGGATTCCATCTATACAGTTCGTTTAGGCTGAGCGCGAAGGCTGTACATACTCGTGGCTTTGGTAGTATACCCGTGCGAACTACACTTCAACCGGCACATTCCTCCACCAGAAGTGAACAGGCCACTGCGTGACCGAGACGTGGCCACATCCTTTAATACCCTGGTTTTTGCTTGTAATGACCTCGAGCTCGGGCGTGGACCATGGCCTGGTCCTCCACGTTAAACACGAAGTCTTTCTGCCGCCTCCCCTTCGACACACTGGCCCCGTCACTCCCCTCGCCGTAAACGTCTCGGCTGTAACGCTTGAGGCGCGAAAGCCACATGCCAAATTGTAGACCAGAAGGGAAAACGATACCGTGGCCGGTTGTAGCAAACAGTGCGTCGATTGTTGGGATGGAGGCGTCCATGTCCTTGTTGTACGCACATCACGAGCAGAGTTGTCCGCACCGAACTCGCTTTCAGTGTTCACCGGAGCGTCCATCAATAGCAGCTGAAGCTTACCCTCCAAGCACTCACCCGAGTCGTCAGCGTGATGATTGAGAAGGTCGTGGAAATTCAACCGGTGGACACGGCAGTCCGACTTCATCACACCCAGCAACTTCTCGAGAAGGTCCGTCGATGAATTCTCATCTAGGAGCTACTCTTCCGACACCTCCTCCGGCGGTGGAGACTGGCAAATACGGTTGGCTGGTTCAGGTGCTTCTCGAGGGGGTTCACTCGGCTCCGGCATTATGGGTTGAGAGTGGACAAGAAAGCCTCACTAGCTTGCCCCGTATGATTGTGTGCCACCAGAGCCCTCACTTCATTGACGCTATCCTCCAGCTCCAGCCCCCTGTCCTCTTTCAGCCGGGAAGACAAAGAACGAGGAGGCTGCGCGGATAGTCCCACACTGGCCATGGTGGTCGATAGTGTCACCCGCCGACGACGACGCGGTCTTGTGTCTTCTGAATCGGCACCCGAGAGCTCCAAGTCCACTTCGATAACCTCTGAACAGGCACCATCATCTTCAGGTGCTTCACGCTGAAGCCAGGACCCCTCCCGTGTATCCCCGCTCAAGTCGGCAAAGACCCTCGTCAAGTGGTCATCGCGTCACTCAAAGCGGTCCAGATACGGGCAGTTGCTGCGATGATTGGCATCGTACAAAGTCTCGTTTGTAACGATGGCTTCCAAACGCGATAGCAACAAATTGGTAACTACCCGCATTGCCGCCTCATTATCAGCAGTTCGTGCCCGTGCTACTGTACTGCTCGTCCTCCCCTCCAGAGTTGCTACCCCATTCCCTTGCAGCGTGGTCTCCTGCTTGATGGGTACAAAGTCATCAGCGCGTCACTTCAAAGCCACAAAGTGCTGAACGCGGGGACGAAACAGAAGGTAAGGTCCGACCGACGTCTTGCACTCCGAGACTCCCACTATCCTCGCCAGCTTCGTCCAGGCCGGAGTTAGCAGTTTGACAGCAAACGCGAGACGATTTCTAGTTTGATATATCCTCTTCAAAGCGAATACACGTTTGCTGCCGCTCCTCGAGTGCCATATCGTGATCGTGTGGAACAGCATGAGAACCTCAAAGGTTCCGGGCCGGCCCACAGAAAAGGTTTCTGGCAGATCTACTTTCCGAACCTCGCTGACCTTCGAGGGAATGAGCTCGGTGCCAACCATGAGGGACACCCTATAGTTCTTCTGGCTCAGGGCCGCATCCACGATCTCCCAATTCCCCTTCTCTCTTCGGGTCAGCAACACGATTGACAGCGCTGCGCGCACTACCTGCGGCATCAGCTCGTTGCCAAGCTCGCGAGAGACCAGGTCGTCGCTCCAGTTAGAATTGCAGAAGTCGATGCCAGGCTTGCGCTCATTTCTCTTCACTGCGGCAGTTTCCATGATCGCCATTGAGGCCTCGTCGTCTGCTGCGATGCCAAATTGCAGGAAGGCCGACATGTGTATCTTCATGAGGTTAGACTTCGCGTTTACCTCGCATGAGGGAAGAACGGCAATGAAGGCAGGAAAGCACACACCGGCTGTCCCGGACCGGCTGAGATCAGTCGTCCCTATAGTTACAGTGCGGTGAGAAACGGAAGAGGGAGAGAAGCCCAGGAATAATGGGGATGCAGGGAGGGAGGAGCAGAGCGTCGCAAACAAAGCAAGGAAAACCACGTGGATCGAAGTACAAGGAGGAGAGACCGGGACGAAGCAAGGAGAGCAGGGAAGACCGCGTCGATAAATCAGTATCAGGACGGTGTGAGGTGTCGTGTTGTGGGAGCAGGTGTGTGCCATTTGTATTGCGGACACCGAGGGCAGCGGCCAGGAATACGACATGCTCACACATGCTCTCGTTTCTGCTCCGTAACAGCAAATACAAACAGTGTCGCCCCCTTCACGAAACTTTGAAAAAGAAGTAGATTATTGAGGGTGCGGGGAGGTGCTACTCGTGAAAGGGGCTGAGATCTACACATCTTAAACCCCTGAGGAGATAGATGTACGAAATTTAATCTGAGAAACAACATCCATCTGCCCATGTATTATCACATGTGCAGACCTCAGCCCGTGTCACTATTGACAACCCACCAATCTTGTAAATTGCATACTTTTGAAACGTGAAATGCAGCTATTGCGGCCTGCTCAGAAATGCTCCTTTTTGTGCGCGACGATACTTGCTGCCAACCGTGCCCGCTCAACCTTTCCTGGCCATCCCGTGCGTACCCCTCCTACGCTACCACTTTGTTCTCTCATTCTTTTCATTCTGTACCGTCATCCGTGCACCCTTCCCCGCACACGCATCCTTTCTCGTCTTCTCCCCCTTCACATCGTAAAATCCCTCCTCCTTCATTCCCCTTGTTGATCCTTTCTCGCAAGTGGCATACTTCCGAAATGGCCGACAAACTTCCCATCACGAACTCCACCCGCGAGTCGCTCACGTTGGCCAGGCAGCCGCCGCAGGGGCTACAATCGGAGCCGTAATCGTAGCTGGCTTCGACGGGGGACGAGTTCCGTGCCGAAGCGGGCGTGCAGCCCTCTCCATCTGAGTCGCCACGACGAAAACGCCTGCGCCGGGATGCCTCACGCCAGGCGCGTCCGGCTCCAAACTGCTGTCCAGCACAAGAGACTCTGGACCGTCACGACTCCGATGCGGCTGCCGTGGAGGTCGAGGAGCAGCCAGTATCCTGTCGGACTTTCTCAAACGCTGGCTACGAGTGCACCGAGGTCTACGTATATATCGCGCAGACCATACAGCCGCTCTGCGTTCTTCCCGAAAGCACGGACGCCACCATCGACGGCCTCCGAGCCAGCATGGGTGGGCGCGGCTACAAGTACGACCTGGGCGTCATGTCGGTCACAGTGCAGCGGTGCGACAACCCCCCCCTATCGGGTATCGTTGACGAGACCATCAACGACGGCACGGTTTTGGGCGAAAGTGTCAAGTATGCTATGGTGGACGGCCTTCATCGCCGCCAAGCTATCCTTAGCCTGAAAGAGGAACAGGACGGCACGGCATGGGCTCGCCAGCGTCTCCGCGGGCGTGTTATCCGCCGAAAAGATGAAAGGGACATGACAGATATGGAAATCATGTTCGAAGCGTCCCAGCAGAACACCTCCGCCAGACTGGTCCGCATCGACGGGTCGGTCTTGCACTACCTCATGAGTGTCATCTACTTCATGCAAGCTCTTGCCGTGGAAACAGACACGGACCCATTGGCGTTTAGTGGGAAGGGAGCTGGGGAAGCAATGACGGAGGCCATTCTGCTCCCAGAAACCGGCCTGTCTTCGTACCGCCGCTATGTACGAGTAGCAAAGATTCTCCTCCGAGACTCAAGCCTCGTGAAACTACTGCGCGACCCGACCTCCCACACCTTGACCTCCCAAGAGCTTCGCATCACTCACCTTGATGACCAGCATCTTTGGTCAGAGAGCCCTCAAGTCGCAGCTCTTTTCATGACTTCCGCGTCGCGGTTCATCAACGCCGCGATCCGCAACGGAAGGTTTGAATCTGAAGCTTTCTACGCGTGCGCGCGCAAGCTTTTCCGAGTCTGCCTAGACTTGTTTGAGAAGCATGGAAAGGGGAAGGGCCTGAGTTGTGACGACTTTCTGGGGACTGAGACTGCTCAATCGAGACTCCCCAGAACTTCCGTCAAAGAGCGCGATCTGAACCGGGTGCGCCTCTTCTTGGAGAGAGACAACGACTCTCGAGAAGAACAGTAGAACCGGAACAAGGCCCGCGCGACGCGCTTCGCGAATAAAGTAACTGAGCACTTTCCTCCCGGGCTCATCAAGCACACCGCCCCGGCTACCGTGACGACCCCAGCTGCTGGGACTTCTACATGCCACTCTGCCAGGCGTGCTCGTCCTTCCCACGCGACTGCACTCGAGTCTGCAGTCCGTGCGCGGAAGGCCCCAGGAGTGCTGCCCGCGGCAAAAGCGCTTGCCAGGGAGTCAGCGACTGCGCCTTTTCACGGTCATCGCCTCGACGTTTGGAGGTTGTGCAGTCACAGATGTCCGGTGCAGTGAAAATGGCAGTGGGGCAGTCGAGACGAGGGGTCGATGAGAGGATCAATTTGGCCCAGAAGAACACGGGCCAACGTGAAGGTGCTCCGTAGATGTTCACCGACATGGTTCCAAACCAGCTGCCGGTCGGCACTCAGGACAAGACCGTGGTGTTTGAAGAAATACCCGACACTTGGGAAAATCTGGTATGCGTCGGCCCGCCGGATCACGAAGAAGAGGAGTTGCGGGTGTCGATGGCGAAAGACCCGCACGCCGTGCGCTGGCTAGTTCCCGTCCACATGCCCATTGAGCACCTGGCGCACTTGTACCTCTCCATCGAGGACATCGTAGCCATTTATCGGCTTCAGTTCTTCATGGAGAGCTCCGTGTACTTTACCCAGGTTGCGGGTATCGACGTGGGTCCGGACACCTGGAAGCCCACCTGGCCTCAGACACACTTCTGGAGGACCGTAGCACACGGGGGTGAAAATTCTGGCGGAAAATATGCCTACTGTGAGAGGCGACAAGGTGAGCTTCAGCACCTCGGCTAAACGTGCATTGAAAATTTCGCTGACTACAGCGGCATTTCGTGCGGACGCCTCGAGCCCCTGATGTTGACGCCCAAGTGATGTCTTTCCCCCGTTGAGAAATTGTCTTCGTTCATTGCGAGCACATTCAACGGATATAATGCGCTGAGACATGGGCTGAATGAGACCTGGTGGAACCCCATCGTCAGCGAGGAGGAAGACGAGGGGGACGCAGCAACCCGGGAGCCGGTAATCACCCGCTACTCCAGTACACGGAGCCTGGTGACAGAAGTCTGCGAATCGAGGGTGGATTAGGTGTGCGCTTCGCAAAGGAGTGAGCAGCTGGACGCGTGGGTGGGTCAGCTTGCTGCCTACGTCGGTCTGACGAAGATATCTGTGAGGACGCTGTTCATACCTAAGACGGGGGGTCGGTTTTTGGTTATTGGGAAGGACGGCCCGCGGCAAGCGCCGCACACTGACTTTGACGAGTCATTGAGAGAGGAGACGCTGGCCTTTTTCGCAATTGTGAGCGGGGCAGTACGCTTCCAGTTGTGGGCGTGTGACTATTCACACGTGTTCGCATACGGGGAGGAGAGCGAGCAGGTGGAGACGGCGGCGTTGATCAAGATGAAGAAGACTATTGTGCCGCCCAAATCTGTGTTCTTCGGGCATGGGCATCTCACGCACGCCGGGGCTGGGTATGAAGACCGCATTGCGGATGAATTGACGTTACGGAACCTGGTCTACGTTATGCCGTAAGGGAAATATGTGCTGGACCAGGTGTTCCATGCACTGAGAGGGCTACCGCAGTTCCCCGCCAGTGAGATGGCCCGTGTTAGTCGTAGGAGTAATAAAAGAGGTCAGGAATCGGACAGTGGGGACGAAGAGGACGTGGATAGGTTTGCAGACTCGGACGCGGACAGGACCATTAGGGCAGAGGACTGCAGTCCAAGAGATGATGGTTTCGACTCCGATGACCGCGAGGATTCGATTACCGTCCCGACAAGTAGTGAGGAAAACTACGTGTCTACACGAAGAAGTGGCTGAATGGCGTCAAGTAAAACAAACTTAACCACTACGAGTCAGTTCGAGCGCCGGTTCCGGCGACCAGACCACACTATGTCCGCTGCAAAAGACTTGGCCTCAGCCACAAGAAAGGTCGGCCCGGAAAGTGGGCGACTTTGGGGCCGCTATAGCAGCAAAAAGGGGCTTCAGAAGTACTGAAAATTTAGACTAGGGGGGTCTCAATAGTGACAGGGGCTAGGATCTACACATGTAAAAACACATGAGCAGATGGATGTGCGAAATTTAATCTGAAAAGCAACATCCATCTGCCCATGTATTATCACATGTGCAGATCTGAGCCCGTCTCAACTAGTGACACCCCACCGATCTTAAAACTTACATGCTTTTCAACGCCACGTAATACACGTTTACAACCTCTCCCTGACGTCGACTAGAGGTTCAGTTTGTTTCTACACTTCATGTCATACGTGTAAGACCTGTTCAGCATAAGAAGTGTGCGCCTCCCGTTCTGCACGGGTCAACTGGAGGACGGCTACGGCAAGGGTAGCGTGAAGTGTTGGCCTCTGTACTCCCAACCTGCTTCTCAGAAGAAGTGGCAGTACAGCGTAGGAAGAAAGTTGTTCTGTATAAAAGGATGCCGACTCGACTGTACGCCTCAGCGCTGCGCTGCGATTGACAAAACTTCGGCACAAACCGCGCGGTGCTAGATGTATGAATTTGTGCGCGCATCGCTAAGTAGTGACGGTTCGATGTGTGAATCACGCTCTACTGCACGAACGCATCGCGAAGGTCAGAACCACTCCGTTTGAGCCCTGCGATATATTTAAACGTTTTATGTTCGGCATGCGCTAAACTGACGCCGTCCAGCAGCACTCGTGCAATGTACCTCTCGCTCATTACACTTTACTACTTGTTTGCGTTGCACTACGTTTACGATACTGTCCGAAAAATCAGCGCAGAGTTTTGCACATCATCTCTTGCCATATAACGTCCACAAAACTCTGGGTTAGCCAGTGCACCTGAACATCTACGAGCATAATGCTCTGTTCCCTAGAGCGGCACACGGCGCATATTGCGCGTCGCGGTCTTCAGTGCAGTGGCGCGAAATCCGTTGGAAGGCAATTAAGAGTATGAAGGTCCAAGGTAAGCCTATCCATGTCAGGCAGGCCATAGGTCATCATGTGAAATTGAGGTACGTAAGGGGCGATGCGGAACTGCAGTGTACTGCACAATTCGCAGTACGAGCTGGATTTTTTACTAGGAAATGAACTGCGGGTAGGGGATGCGGGCGTTCACTGGACGCGACAGTTCAAAATGTTTATTTTTCGGAAGCCGGGCTCCATGCGAAAAACCGCCGTACTACACGAGCTCCATGTTTTGGAATGCCACGGAAGTCAGCATTCAGTCGCATTCCAAAATGTGCAGTAGGTGTGGAAGCTTTACTACGCTACTGCACCCGGTGGACGTCCGCATCTATTTCCAGAAACACAGACGTGACACCATCATCAGTTATTACATCTGCTAATTGGCAATAGAAATCGGTCAGAGTCAACACGCGACTCTTTCGGCATCCAAAGTACCGTTTCCAGGGTTCAAACGATGCATGCAGCCAGTAGACAGGCGTTGACTCCCATCGCCCAATTTTTAACGTCGAACTTCTTTTCCAGCCTAAGGTCATCTTGACGACACCGGTTATGCTTGTCAGCCAGGGAGCATGTTCCGTAGTGGATCCCACATACTTTCGGAATGACGATCTCGATACTTTGCAGGTGATGGTTTCCGTGACGGGACTAGCACCTCTCACGGTATATGTTGTCACCAGTCGAGGTTGTCCCAGTAGGGCTGATGAATTATCGTCTATCTCGGTCCACCGACATGACACCCATGAAGTCTGGCTCATTAGTGACCATAGTGACACGGGAACCCTTGTCAGCTATTTCCAGTCCTGAAAGGTGCTCACCAGGGTATGCCTTTCTGGCTATCTTGAAGACCCCAGTAAACTTCAGGCCGTCGTTAGGAAGCAGTTTAACTGTTTTAATCGATGCGACGTAGGAGTCGGGACAGATGACTCTGTCCGTTTCAAAGCGTGGCCCAACCAATCTGAAAAATACGGATGTTCCATGGTTATAGCTGCTCTCGACCTGATGGTGGACATTATCGTCTGGTGACAATTTCAGCTTGAGACGGATCAGGATACCAATAATACCCCAATAAGCTGACTTGATTTCACACCCACTTTCCGCCTTGCGATCGAGTGACCCATGGTGAGGAGTGCCGTTAGAATTCCAGCTCCCCCCTAGCCCGTGCCACCTAGACGTATTCTCATCGACGTATATGCCGTGAGACGGCTTGGCTTTTTTGGCCCGATGATCATTGATTGCATCAGCAAAACCATTGACGTGGTTTCATCTCGGATCCAGAGACTCAGCGCTGCTTCCAACTCCGGTAAATGCAGTGCGGGTGCAGAGCTGCTCGAAAAGGTTACGAGGCATTATGTCACCAAAACGCGCCGGTGGCAAGTGCTTACTGCTCATGATTTTGCTCCACAATGTGCGAAACTTACTGAGCTGGCATCTTGTCACTAGAACCAGAATCCAGAAAAAACGTAAATGTTCAGCTTTGCTTGATGTCTCGAAATACTTGCTTTCCAGTTCCCTCCTTATCCACATAAACATGCAATTCAGATGGCGCTACGGGAACACCCACATGACGTAGTCGAGTGGAATCAATGATGCAGGGTACGAGCTCTCAGATACAATCTTGTCGACTGGACCAATGACCTCCCGAGGCTTTGGGCAAATAAAGCCATTAATTTGCAGTGTGACTTTGGCACGAGTCCACACTGTACCATTGACCTCAACGACCGGGCCAGATGCATCTTAGCTTGTGCTCCTTGTGACATCATGACCCTCTCTATCCATGGATGTGACGTGGTCGATGTCAACACCCAATTTGGAACTACCGGACTGATTTCCCACTTGCTCAGAGCTCTGAGGAGCAATCGGGGTTCCTGTTTCAGCGGCATTTTCCGAACTCTGTGGAGCATTGGCTCTCCAATTTCGACTCGGCCCACAGTACTACTGTAGCCCGAATGTGTACTATGTACAAGTGACGTGGCCGATGCCCGACAGTGTAAGTCACTGATACGACGGCGTGCGCTTCTGCCTCACGTACTGTACGAACCCACGTGGCTTACGGGTCCGTGCTAATTTATCTGTGATTTGATTGGTTTGGTTTATTTATCATTCCCTGCCACGTGGCAGGGTAGTTTGTAGTTTTAGTATTAGTATTTAGTTGTAATTGTAGTTTACTAGCGCGGATGAGCCGCCGGCGTAGGACTTGGCATGTATATGTGTATCAACGTTAAGTCTTATTGTAAACTAGGTCCTCGGTAAGGGGGTGGTCGACTCTAAAGTCTAAGAAGTTTTGGCATACGTCCGTCGGCTATTGAGTTGCCTCCCCCGCTACCCCTTCCCTTCAAGCGAGCTCGTTGTTTCTGGCCGTATGCCATGTCGCTACAAGCGACCGTATCGGGATTTTCACCCGAGGATTTTCGTCCTTCTTGGTGACACTCTACCGCATTTGTCTCTTGACGCGCCGCGCCGGGCTATTGCCCTTACTGGTAGGCTTCCAGCGCGCGCCATCCCAAACTCCAGTTCGACTACGGGCAACGCCCTTTGCGTGCCCAGCGAGCATTCCGGAGGTCGGTACTCCTACTGCTAATTATGGTGCACCACCTTGGCTGTAGATCAATAAGTCTTTCTACGATCCTTATTGGTTGCGCAACTTCCTGCGATTATCTCCAACGACTCTAACGACGGATCATAGCTCCCTACCCATACCGCTACAGAGCACGCCACCAGAGCGACTCTGCAAAACTAAGCCCGTTGGGAGCACGCCACCAGAGCTACTCTCTACATCTGGATACTATCCATTCGGTTGGCTACTATCTATAACCTGGCCTTGGCCACCTCCTTGGTGTTACACCACTGGTTGGAGTACTACACCTTGGCGTTGGTTATTGTCCAGGCACTACCCGCTTCCAGGGATATTTCTCTTTCCTTGGTATATTACTCAGTCTACCTCCCCGCGCGTAGTAACTCGTTGCCTGAAAAGGCTGGTCTCCCGAGAGCCAAGCCCTAATTGGATTGCCAACCCACAGTACGTAGTACTACTTTAGGAGTTTGTGCACCCCCCTGACACTGCACTAGGGCAACGCCCTACAGACCCTCTCCTGCTTTGATATCTGTCAGCTGCAGTGACATGAACTTGACACCATCGGCAAGCTCCCAGCTGACGTTGACATCAGTGACATTTCTGCCGTTGACCTCGGACCTCATGACATCTCTGACGGTTCCAGAGACTTTCTTGACCTTCCAGTTGGCACCATACATCCGGCGACCCTTCTAGTCGGAGGTTACAAGGCGAGTACGAGTATGAACTCGCAGTCCAACGATGCGACGTGGGTCGGAAGTGGGAGACATGGTTTTTGAAAATTGAGGACTCTTCGGGATATTCGATGGAATTCTCGCCCCTGCCGTCGGTGAAGTTGGACAGTTCTAGCCTGTCCGAACTGTCGACAATACGGGGTGTCGCTTGGGCCAAAAAAGGAAGTTAAAAAAAATCCTAATGATTTTAAATTTTTCGACTTGAAAGTTGGCCTGATACAGTATGAGGACATGAAGACCCTTGCAAAGGCAATACGACGTGCCTGCTGTAACGGAAAGGGTATATTACATGAATATGTTTCCGGTTTGTACCTCAGGGCCGTCAGCACCCGGCAGGGAGTTCAGGGACTCGGCTTCATCGGTTCCCTGGTGCATACCGGTATCAAAAGAATTCACAATCACCGCGCGTTTGCTATGAAGTTATTTAAAGTTGACGCAGATGACTATTCTTGCCCCCTTGCGAAAATACAAATGGCTCTGGAG
>JAUKWC010077938.1:0-31279 GCA_032356245.1 Endocladia muricata
CAAGAGATTTTCTGAGCGTTACATTCAGACTTTTGTAGCCACCGCCCTGAGGCGTCGTAATGGGTGCTTTTAGAATAACCTTGTGCTTACTGATAATGTCCCAGGCTTGTTCGTCGATGCCGGCGGATTGTCCACCGAGATAAGCTTTTTCTCCGACGTTGATCATTTCCGGTTCGATGTTCGCGCCGGCTGCTGCCAGAATTTTAAGGGTAGCCGACATGATTTCGGGACCGATACCGTCGCCCATAGCAACGGCGATTTTTGTTTTTTTGCTGGCATCGGTAAGGCCAACCTGGGTAGGATTGAGTTTGGTATTCATTAATTTTGGTTTAAAAAAAATTGTAAGATTCTAAGATTCGTAAAAAACTATTTCGTTGTTGTTATATTCTTTGTCGTTATCGTAATTGATTACTTTTTTTGATACAGAGTAGTGCCATAATGATGAAAGAACAAATCAATGCCTTTTGTAGATAAATAGGTTCTTCCATGGCCAAACAACATTTTAGGTAGAAACTCATTATTAGCGAAACAAATACGACCGGGGCAATTTCTTTAGTTATTTGCCAGCCGATAAAAAATTTCTCGCTTTGTTTGGTTGAGCTGAGTTTTGCATCGACTGCGATGGCTTTTGTATTTTTAGTGATTTTCATGTTTTCTTGTGTTTCTGATGCAAATATTGGGGGATTTATTCATTAATAAAAATTTGAAATAATTATGTGATCTATAAGTAAAATTTATACATTTGTGGTAGCATTGCGGTAAGTTGTTCTAAATCAACGATTTACCAAAGTCAGGGAGCGGGGAGAATAGAAGAAAGGGAGGGTAGTAATTTTTTTTTGGCGGTACCAAAGCAGGAATTCAGGTAGAGATTTTCCCATGCTAAATAATGACAGCCAACCTGTTAATACAAATTCTGCACCTAAAATTGACAAAACCTTAAAAAATGTGACAATGAATTTTACTTTTCATCAATTAAACGTTCTTCTGGAAGTCTCCCGGCAGGGTAGTTTAACCAAAACTGCGGAAGAATTATTCATGACCCAGCCCGCAATTTCTATTCAACTCAAAAATTTACAGGCGCAGTTTGAAATTCCACTTACCGAAAAAATAGGCAGAAAAATATACCTGACAGATTTTGGTCAATCCATCGTCGTAATTGCAGAAAATATTCTCGAGGAGGCCAATGCTTTGAAGTATAAAACCAAAGAATACCAGGGTTTGCTGGCGGGTAAACTGAAAATCTCTTCGGCCTCCACTGGCAAATATGTGATCCCTTATTTCCTAAATGCTTTTATCCATCAGTATCCGGGTATTGATTTAACGCTGGATGTTTCTAACAAAACGACCGTTTTGAAAAATCTTCAGAGAAACGAAATAGACTTTGCTTTAGTGTCCGTGGTACCGGATCAATTAGACGTGAACGAGGAAAAATTACTGGAAAATAAATTATTTTTGATTGGTAATAAACCAACCTACCAAAAAGCACTTCCACTTATCTACCGGGAAGAAGGGTCCGCGACCAGAGGAGCGATGGATCATTATTTTAGAAAAAAAGAAATACGTAAAAGTATTGCCCTGACTTCCAACGAGGCCGTCAAGCAAGCAGTCATCGCCGGGCTGGGACAATCTATCATTCCACTGATCGGTATGAAAAATGAGTTGGCCAATCAACAAATTCACATCATTCCCTCCAAAGGGTTACCAGTCATCACGCACTGGCGGCTCATCTGGCTACGTAGTAAAAAACTATCTCCCGTTGCACAAGCCTACCTCGAATTTTTACAAAAAGAAAAAGACCAGATTATCGAAAAACATTTTAGCTGGTGTAAGAATATTTAAAAAAATTGCCTTTTGTATTGCACGATCTGAACAAAACATTGGATTCGTATTTATAGTAGTATCCTTAATTATTAAGAATAAAAAACATCATGATCAAGAAAGGCACCAACGTAAAATGGAAATGGGGCAGTGGCTCCGCCGAAGGAAAAGTACAGGAAACTTTTACCGAATCCGTCACCCGAACCATCAAAGGAAACAAAGTTACCCGTGATGGAGAACAGGGAAACAAAGCGCTATTAATCAAACAGGAAGATGGCGACCGTGTTTTAAAATTGGAGAGTGAAGTGGAGAGAGCGGATTAAAGATAGTTACAGAGACAATGGCACCGCCTTGTCTCTGTAACTATTTTTTAAGAGAAATTATGTTATTTCGATCCCCTGTTATTTCCCATTCCCCGCCCACGTAGAATGCATCATCTTCAATCGCCAACCTTTATCAGTCGGTACTGCCAGCGCACTTTCCAGCCAACGCGCTTTCCCTACCTCTTTACCATTTTCCAAGAATTTTGCGGAGTTGTAATAAGCAATCTGAATCGACGGACCGTATTTGTCAATTGAGATATAATCCATCATATTTATTCGTTCGGGCCGATCGGGATTTTTTAGCTGTCCCTCCATAAATTTTTTGATACGATCGTTGTCCCAAACCTCGCCGTTTTCAAGAATAACGAAATCATCCGTATGATAATCACTTATTTTAGTAGAGTCTACCCCCGCCCACAAATCATCAAACGCACCCTGAATCAAATCTTTTGCGATCTGTTTTTCCGAATCCGAAATAACCGATATATCCGGCGTATTACAACAGGTGAAAAACAAGAGTAGTAGAAGAGGAAAATATTTCATGCTTATTTTTTTCTTGATAAATACTCGCTAAAGATACGGTTGTTTTCAAAATTATAAAAAAACGGTCGCATTGCTAGTGCCTATGGCACTAAGTTTATATGTAGATAAATCAAGGATGCCTGATATGATGTGTGTTTGTATTTATGTTCGATATCTATTCAATTACTTGCATATTCATGAATAAAATTTTTACGTATAATTAAATGTTAATCAGTTGGTTGGTAATCCGTCAAACATTGCCTAATGCTAACTTGAGATGGTAATCAGATATGGTTACGTTTGCATTGCATACTACGTGACTAATCAACCGATCAACTAATCTACTAATCAACCGATCAACTAATCTACTAATCAACAATTTAGTGCCTTCGGCGACAGGATAACTTGGTATAGTTTTTAGGTATAATATAATAACGTTTTGCGGATAAACGATATGATTCGTCCCAAACGTTTATATTACGGACTTTTGTTTCAACCATTTATTAGCGGTTTTTAGCCAATTTCTAAAGTTCAAATCACCAAAGTGCTGAAACAAGCACTACCTGCACCTTACAAATGAGTAAATTTCTGCTTTCCGTTCTGGTTCTTTTTATCTTCGGAAACCATTCCGACGGGGTAGAGCACCAACGTAAAACGCTCAGAAATTCCGTATTTTTACCCATCGAAAATTCAGAAACAAATAAGGAAAATTTCGCGAACAAAACGACGGTTTACAGTCTGCGACGCGGTTGCTCACACAATGATTACTGGCAGAAGGAACCACTGTTTAAAGCACTTAGCCTGGGCTACACGTACATTGAAGCGGATATTCTACTTTTAAAAAATCGCCTCGTGGTGGCTCACCGCAGACCATTGCGCCCATCCCTCACCAAAGATCTCGCTACCCAATATCTGAACCCTTTGTACCAAATATATCAGCAACAGGGATATTTTTATAAAGATCATCCTTCCCCGATCTTTTTGATGATTGATATCAAAACCGAGCCGGAGGCTACCTACAAAAAATTACTGGAAGAAATTAAACCATACAAATCGATGCTTACCAGCTTTGTGGACGGCATCGAAATTCCGGGAGCCGTCACCCTGATCATTACGGGACACCGGCCCATTGCAACCATCGCCGCCGAAACCGAACGCTGGGTCACCATCGACGGTCGGCCAATGGACCTTGGAAAGGGATATCCGGTCAGTTTGATGCCGATGGTCAGTCAAAAATATAGTACGATTCTCGGCTGGACCACCACCTTGGGCACCAAAAGTCAAAAGAATATTCTCAAAGTTCAGGACTTTGTTGCTAAAGTAAAAGCGGAAGGTCGCCTGACCCGACTCTGGAAAATACCCGAAAACCCCACCGCCTGGAATTGGCTCACTTACCATGGTATAGATCTCTTGAACACGGATAACCTGCCTAAACTCCATAATTATCTGCGAAATGCCCCCGCTGGCCCGGAATACGCGGAGAAAAAAGATTGAATGCTCCGGGAAGATCAGATTAAATAGGTAATATCTTCTGATTATTGTGTTGATGATCCTTAACTTATAAAGGGTTGATAAAGCCTTTGCCCGGGGAAAATAAAGCTATTTGTAGGTCGAAAATGCCTTTCTATACTTCACATTTAACAAATATTTCACAAAGAAGAGGTCTAATATTCCGATTTATTGGAATAAAAAAGCGATATTTGCACTTTATTAGCTCAATACAATGGAATAATTTTTGTTGAATTGAGTATGGTTAGAATGTTAAGCTTATATTCTGCCAATGTATTTTTTAAGTTATATATAATGAGTAACGGTACCGTAAAGTTTTTTAATGTAAGTAAAGGTTTCGGATTTATTACCCCAGATGATGGTGGTAAAGATGTATTTGTTCACGCGAACGAATTAAACGGAACAACGATTAACGAAGGAGACAAGGTTTCTTTTGACATCGAAGAAGGACAAAAAGGTTTGAATGCAGTGAATATCTCTTTGGTATAAACTGGATATAAATTTTAAGTTATCCAGGCCCGCTAACTCGTTAGCGGGCCTTTGTATTTTGTACCCACGGTCCCTTTATTTTTATCTCCTTTTTTATCGACCCATTTAAAAATACCACAAATCGGTTATATATATTTCCAAAAAAAAACATACCTTGCGTTTATAATCAATACTTTCTTTTTTGGCCCGGATTATTTCCTCTCGAAATAATGTGAGTTTTACTCACCACGCTGACATTCCGTCCTCAATTTTATAAGCTTATTCTTCCGTCTTATCTGAAAAGATAAATGAACATCTGTAACTGCGTTTACAAGGTAATCTCTCTTCTAAGCTTTCAAGTATTCCAATCCTTTTTAATTCATAATATTTTTTCGAGGCACTGTCTCTAATCCACAGAGTTGATGTAAAACAGCTATAAGATATGTTTTACTAAATCAACGGGTAACAATGATTAGTTTCAGGTGGTTATTCCCAAAGGAAAAATTATGAGGTGTTATTCTAAACAATTTAATTGGAAAATTTATAATATAATTCATGCTAAAATTAATCACAATGAAAAAAATCACGCTACTTTCATTTTTCCTGCTCACCTTTTTTACGGGAATAGCAGCCTCATTTACCGGACCGGATCTGGAGTTGACCAGTACTACCAGCCAGCCTAATCCCCTCATATATAGTGTCGGAGATGCCAGATTTACTTTGGAAAACACGGGTACCGAAACTGCCAATAATATATTGATTCTTATACCAGTACCGGATGACTACGTACTAACGGGAAGTAATCCTTTTTCGGTTACCGTGGGGAAATATTCTTCCTATTTTGGTACCTGGAGAATTCCAAGTCTGGCCCCCGGAGCAACTGCTAATTTAACTTTAAATATTTACACCTTAACTACCGATCAAGTCCGTATCTACGGACAGATACAACTCATGGACGAGGCGGATATAGACAGTAATCCGGGTAACGGAACAGCTCCCATCGTGACAGAAGACGATGAAACCCTCCTGACTTTCAACGGGGTCTCCTCCACTAATTTACCGGATCTGATCATTGATCAACTTGAAGTACCGGACATTATTTTCAGGTCAGCCCCAACCACCATCGGCTACCGCCTGGAGAACATTGGAGCGGGAGAAATAACAAGTTCGTTTGACGTTTCCATTTATTTTTCCAGTGATAATACGTTGGATGCAGACGACCAACAGCTCAGTCAAAAGACCTTCAATAATATTCCCGCCGGAGCAATAACGGAAGAAACCAGCGATGTCTTTGTATTGCAAAATTTAGGTATTTCTTTTGGTACCGGATATATAATTGTGGAAGCGGACGAAGCCAATGTGGTAGTAGAAATAAATGAAGATAATAATAGGGCCTTCGCTCAGGTGGAAGTAAGGCCTCTGGAAATTACTTCTGAATGTGCTACTAATCTTGGCTTTGGTGACTTTGAATGTATCTCGGATACACCGGAAGGTGGAGCACTAATTTTTTATAGAGGCATTTCCGGTCCTTTAGCGGGTAATCTATATTCGGTGGAAGTAGATGAAAATGTACCCCAAGCCGGTCTTAATAATCTCGGAAGTATTGAAGTTATTTCTTACGTGGTGGTCGGTAATGAATTAAGAAAATTGGTAAACGAGGTGGTCACAGATGTTCAGGAAATACCAGCAGTTATAACTGATAACTACGATTTGATAATTGGTGGGACCACATTTAACGAAGGGTATATGTTATTCGGTTATACCGATCAGGTAAGTGGTCAGTATTCATCTTACAGTGGGTTTACCGCTATTTTGACGGATGAAGAATTTATGCCAATTGCAGAAAACCTGATATCTGCTGATATTGTAGTTGAGCCACAAAGGGTGAGCCTCCTTCAAGTGACGGACAGTCAGGTGGCAATATTGGTACGTAATTACTTGAATGGCCTTAATAATTCCGGAATTACCTTAACGGTGGTAGACGATGAACTGAAAGTGTTAAGTCAAACGAGTTTAGGCTATGGAAATGGTACGATGGCAAGTTTAGAGAAAACTACCTGTGAAAATTTTAAATTATCAACTTCTATTGCCGAGAGATTTGGTGACGCCACTCTGATTGAATCTAGTATTCAGTACGGAAATTTTGTAGATGGGAGTTTTGTACCTTTCAATAGCTCGGTAATTGATACCTATGATTCTGGCTTTGGTCTCGATAATATAACCTCCACGTGGACCATGCAATCGGTGGATGGAGGCGAAATTAAAGCGACTTATTGGGTAGAAGAATTTCCCGTTTCCTCAGAAACTTCGCTCTTGGTTCAGCGAATCGAGAACGGGGTGGTTACTTTTGAAAAAGAGGTAAAATATCCCGCTAATGTAATTGGTCTGACCGAAGTACCCGGAACCATTTATTTAATCACCCAGAATGAAGAGAGCGATTTATTGAGTTTATATAATGTCTATTGTCTGGAGGAGATTTTGCCATCCCAGGACGGCGTAGACCTCGAGCTAACCGCCAGCGTCTCTGATACCGAGTTACCCGCTTACGCCAACTATTCGGTCACTTATACACTGGCTAATAACGGATCAGAAATTGCTACCGACATTGAAGTTCGGTTTAATCTTCCCAACGGAACCGTTTATCGGGGCAGCAATCCGTTCTCCGTCTCCGAAGGAACAATGAGCCCTTTTAGCAATAGATACAGATTAAATGAATTAGCAGCCGGAGCCACCGCTGAAATTCAATTAAATTATTTTTCCCTCACCGATGCTTCCTTGACCCACTACGGACAGGTCACGGCCTGCAACGAAACAGACGAAGACAGTACCCCGGACAACGGAACATTTCCCACCCCCGCAGAAGATGACGAAGCGGCGGCCAGCCTGAACGGTACAACGACGCTAGTATTACCGGATCTGATCGCTGACCAATTGGTGGTACCATCTTCTATTCAGGAAGAAGTCCCGGCGACCATCAGTTATCGGCTCCGCAATATTGGGGAGGCAGATGCGACCGGTGATTTTGACGTTTACTTTTATTATTCTACGGACGACGAACTAAATGCCGGTGATCAGCAAATCGGGCAAGGTACTTTTAGTGATTTTCCTGCCGGGTCAACGACCGAGATACTAACCGATATTGGCATTCGTACCTTTATGAATATTTCTGAAGGCCCCGGATATATAATTGCGCAGGTAGATGCGGAAAACTCGGTAGTAGAAACGACCGAAAACAATAATAGTGTGTCTGCCGTAACTAATGTTATTGCTGCGGGAAATACGCCCGAATGTGCTACTCAGTTGGGTTTTGGTTTTTTAGAATGTATCACGGATACCCCGGAAGGAGGAAAAGAAATTTATCATGTGGGTTCTACCGGTTCCGATTTGAATAATCTCTACGTAAGTGAGTTTGATCAGAATGGCAATTTGATTAGTAACGAGCAGAACGGTAGTACTATCAGAACTACTTACCAAATTATCGGAAACGAGTTACAGACCCGGGAAAATTTTACTACGGTAAACACGCAATTGATTCCGGCAACAATTACTGATAATTATGCCTTGATTTTGGGAGCTTCTGCGTTCAATGATGGTTTTATGATTTTCGCCTACAAAGAAATATTCTCTACCAATCTGACCACGTACGGAGGATTTACAGCTATACTAACGGATGCCGATCTAAATATAATTAACACGAAATTGATTCCTCCGGTGACGACCACTTCTCTTCCTTCCATCCAGGCAGCCCTGCAGATTGATCCAGACAGAGTAGCGCTACTAAACAGAACTTCTCCCATAACCGGGAATACTGCATCTTTAAGTATGATAATTATCAATGGTAACCTGGACGTTGAGCGAAATACTTACCTGGCAAATGGTAACAATATTATTGGCGCATTAACTAAAACTACCTGTAACGATTTCCGGCTAACCACGATTACCTCGGTTAATTGTGGTGGTACCTGTACGACCAGTCGATTTCAATTCGGAACATTTGTTGGAAATAATTTTGTGGAAAATAATAGTAAAGTGGAGACTAGTCAATCAAGTTTTGGGACGGGTAATCGTCAGAATCAGTGGTCGGTACAAACCGCTGACGGTGGTGAACTGAAAGCGTTCTCTTCCGAAACTTTCCCAATTAGCGGGCCGGACGATAATAAAATTACGGTGGAAAAGAAACTAAATGGATTTACGGTTTCTTCTCAACTGGTTGAGTTGACGGAAACACCGTTACAACTACTAGAAATTTCCGGAGCCGCTTATTTCCTGACGGTCACCGGACCCAATCAACGGATTCGACTCTACGACGTGGATTGTCTGGAAGATGGAGACCCCGTCACAACTGAAGGCGTAGACCTGGAATTAAGCGCCGAATCAACTGTTGCTGATCCGGATATTTATTCCAAATATACCGTTATCTATACTTTAGAAAATAACGGAACCGAAGCGGCCACGGATATCGAAATTGATTTTACCTTACCGGATGGTACGGTGTACGTTGGCAGTAATCCTTTCTTTGTTTCCAGAGGAGAGATGAGTACTTACAATAATCTGTATTCTTTAGATAATTTGCCCGCCGGAGAAACGGCGGTAATCGAACTGAATTATTTTTTATTAACCAACGAAACGCTAAGCCACTACGCGGAGGTAGCTGCTGCTAACGAGTCGGACGTGGACAGTACTCCCGGCAACGGTACGGTAAATCAACCGCAGGAAGATGACGAAGTGCTGGTGGTAGTTGGTGAAATGGCTGGTTTGAATTCGGCAACCTTAGAAGAAAACAGTATTAATAATACGAATTTTAATATTTTAAAGTTATATCCGAATCCGATAATGGACCAGGACGTTCGTTTGACGTTGACTACGCCCGAAGCGAAAACCCAGATCGTTTTGATTTATAATGAATTGGGTGTAGAAATAGTACGAAGAACGGTGAGCTTAGATCGTGGATTTAATGAAATAGTTTTACCCGCAGCTGGTCTGCCGGGTGGTATGTACCGGGTCTTACTACCTGGAAATACTGCGAGATTTGGAGTAGCTGGTTTTATGGTTATTAAATAGTTTTTTATTTTCTATCCCTAAGCCTTTCGCTTTATGCCGTTAGCCGTAGGCGCTCTTTTCGCATGTAAGAGTACCAATAGCTAGCGGTTTTTTTTTGTTAAAAATGAAACGGCGTCCAGGCCTCTAATAAAGCGGATGTCAGAAAAGAGCGTAGAACAATGGCATCACCTTGTTTCTACGTCCTTTTTTAAACTTGCTATTTTCAATCTAATCCCAACTCCCGCCGATATTTTAAATCCACCGTCCCATTCTTACCCCAATAAGCCAGCATCAATGTTTTTATTCTCGTCGCTCGGGTCACCAAATCCGGTTGACTCGCTTCGGCCACTTCCCAGGATTCGATCAGATGTGGAAATTCTTTTTTAAAAAATATACTAAGTGTTCTGCCCAGCGTCGGATAATTAATTTTGTACACCAATTGCTCCGGATCATCCGCATTTCCCAGCGTAGCCGTTGCCGTTTCTACTTTTAGCGGGACATGTCTAAATCTGGAAAAGATCGTTCCCGGAATTATTTTAATCGTACCTTCCGGTAAATCACCCGGTTGAATTCTGATGCGGTTAAAGAGTTCGTCTTCTAACCAGGCCTTGTCCAACTTGTCTTTTTTATCCCCTTCCGACTCGAAGTAAGAAAATAATTGATGGTCGTAATGATTCTTTTTTAAATTAAGTTGTTCAAAAGTATGACCACACCATTCCTGGGAAGAAGTGGCGACTTTCAGCGTATTGGGATGATCCTTATATTGTACGGGTGTAAATACGGATTGCATCGTAGCGTACGGATAAATACCCGTATTAAAGTTACGGGTTGCATTCATTTTTAAAACCGAAACCTTATCTCGTTTATTGGCGTTGGGATTATCCAGTTTTACCTGCTTACTTTTTGAAAAAGGTTCGGTCACAAAAATAAATGCTGCCTTACCTCGATGAATTTCACCGTAGCGGGATTGCTCCAGTTCGTAACTGGAAACCTCTCCTTTTCCCGCGTACCAGTAATCGTTAAAATCATTTCTGGATTGTACCACATTTATGGGAACTGCCGATTGGGTGGTATCCTGCTGTCGAGATTGACAACCCATGAAAAAGCTAAGAAGCGAAAGGTAGATTATATTTTTCATTTTTATTTTTTATAAAATTTTTATTTAATCAGATAACAATATCTGACTATAAATGTTTTTTGTTCATACCTCAGCCGGGTTGTCTTTATGTTAATTAAAGGTAATCTTCCATATTAACCTGATATGTTTTCACTTCCAAAAAAGGATCGTATCTTTGCGGCTAATTAATTATTATATCATTATGCGAAAGTTTTTAATTTTTTTAGTTCTTAATTTCTGTTCCTTGCTCCTGTCTGCGCAGTCGGGAGGAATTAAAGTTTATGGGGTCGTGACTGCGGGAACCAATCAGCCCGTCGAATTTGCGACGGTGATGGTAGCGGACAAAGAAACCGGGACCCCCATTGCGGGAACCACCACCGATGCAACGGGCGCCTTCGAAGTGATGGCCAAGACGAAAGATTTTTACGTAGAGATCACTTTTATCGGTTACGCTCCCAAAAAAATTACGGAGTTTACTGTTAACAAACGACAGGTTGATCTGGGTACGATTTCCCTCGCCGAAGACAGCGAAATGCTGGACGAAATAGAGGTCCGGGCCGAGCGTTCTCAGACGGAATTTAAACTGGACAAACGGGTTTTTAACGTCGGTAAAGATCTGAGTACCACGGGAGCCAGTGCGCTGGAAGTTTTAAATAATGTCCCTTCGGTCAACGTCAATATTGAAGGTCAGATCAGCTTGAGGGGAAGTCAGGGCGTGCAGATTCTGATCAACGGCAAACCGTCCGTGATTGCCAACGAACAGGGTGGGGCACTCGGTACCATCACCGCCGATATGATCGAAAGTGTCGAGGTCATCACCAATCCTTCGGCCAAATACGAAGCGGAAGGAACCAGTGGGATTATAAATATTATTCTAAAAAAAGAAGAACGCCGCGGTCTTAATGGTTCTTTTAGTATCAACGGTGGTGTTCCGCACAATCATAGTTTTGGGTTGAGCCTGAACCGCCGGACTGAAAAGTTCAATCTCTTTAGTCAGGTCGGTATTGGTTACCGCGTGCGGCCCCGCGACGTGGAAAATATCAATCGTAATCTGGTCAATGGTATCTCGGTACTATCTGATGGCTTTGAAGATCGTAACGAACTATTTTATAATGTCATTTTGGGAACAGATTATCACATCAACAAAAACAATGTTATTACGCTATCAGGAAGTTTTGCTTACGAAGTGGAAGATCAACCTTCGGAAACTAATTTCAGGTTACAAAATTCTACGGGTCAGGATATCGACCGCTGGAATCGTTCCGAAATAACCGAGGCGACCAATCCAAAATACCAATACGAATTTCAGTATAAAAAAGATTTTGAAGATCATAAAGAACATACCTTACTGTTCAGCGCGTTGGGAAGTCTGTTTTCCAAGGACCAGTCTTCTGAGTTTTTAGACAAAACGCTATTCGGGACCGATCGGGACAACGAGCAAAGAACCCGTACCGACTTTAAAGATATTAAGACGACTTTTAAACTGGATTATACCAAACCGTTTTTAGATAAATATACGCTGGAAACAGGATTACAATACGTCTTAAACGAAGTAAGTAATGATTTTGCGGTCAACAATCTGGAAGATGGTGTTTTTGTCAATGATCCGGGACTGACCAATGTTTTTATTTACAATCAGAATGTTTTAGGTGTTTACACTACGGGAGCTTACGAAGGAAATAAGTGGGGGTTAAAACTAGGATTGAGGGTAGAGCATACGGATTTAAATACACTATTGGAAACGACCAATCAGCGTGACGAGCAGAACTTTGTTAATCTTTTTCCCACGGTTCATACTTCCTATAAATTGAGTGAAAAAATTTCCGTGCAGGCGGGCTACTCCCGGCGTATTTTCCGGCCACGACTGTGGAATCTGAATCCATTTTTTAATATACGTAACAACTTCAATATCCGTCAGGGTAACCCGGATTTACAGCCGGAATTTACCGATTCTTACGAGGTAACTAGTATTTATCTCTTAGGTAAAGTGACGGCCAATTTTGGTATTTACCATCGCTATACCACCGAGATGGTTGAATATATTTCTACCCTGGAGGACAACGTAAAGACTTCCCGCCCCATCAATCTGGGAACCAATAATGCGACGGGCGTCGAATTAAATTTAAAGTATTCGCTTAACAAAAAGATCAGCTTTAACGGAGATTTTAACTACAACTACTTTTCCAGAAAAGGGAATCTCGATAATATCAACGTAGATTTTGCGAACGATCAGTGGAGCAGTAAATTGACTGGAAAGTTTAAATTGCCCGCCGATTTTGATTTTGAAATCACCGGACAGTATCGTTCAAAAGTACAGACAGTACAAAGTCTTATCACTGCTAATTTATTTGCTGATCTCGGGCTGCGTAAGAAATTGCTCAAAGGAAAGGGCGTCTTAAATCTGAGTGTCCGGGATATATTTGCCTCCCGCTTCCGGGAAAGTGTCACCGATCAACCCAACTTTTATTTGTACGATTACGGCTTTCGGGGTCGCTTTATCATCCTGGGTTTCAGCTACGGTTTTGGTAAAGGAGAGGCGATGGAATTTTCGGGTCGCAGACGGCGATAGTGCCGTAGGCATTAAGTTGTTAAGTTGTTGAATTGTTGAAGCGCTTCGCTTGTTGAGTTGTTAAGTCACGGTGACCGATATTACTATTTTAGCCATTTACCCATTTAATACATTCACCCATTCACCCACCATGAACATAGAAACCTTCCGAAACTATTGTTTAGCCAAAAAGGGAGTAGAGGAAACTCTTCCTTTTGATGAGGTCACGTTGGTTTTTAAAGTGATGGGAAAGATGTTTGCGTTGACGGGATTAGCGCGGGAGAATTTTACGGTCAATCTGAAATGTGACCCGGAGTGGGCGGAGGAGTTACGGGCCAGTTTTCATCAGGTGCAGCCCGGTTACCACATGAACAAAAAACATTGGAATACGGTAGATTTTGAAGATGGTCTGGACCGGGATTTATTGATAAAAATGATTGACCACTCTTATGATTTGGTGGTGGCAAAATTAAAGAAAAGTGACCGGGAATTGCTGGCGGATTTATGAAAGAAGTAGATTATCTGATTGTGGGACAGGGATTGGCCGGAACTTTACTGGCAACCGAATTATTGAATGCGAATAAAACAGTTCAATTGTTTGACGCGGATCACCGGGGCGCGGCCTCTACCGTAGCGGCTGGAATTGTCAACCCAATTACGGGACGCCGGCTCGTAAAAACCTGGATGATTGACGAACTGCTTCCCGTGGCCCTTATGACTTACAAAAAACAGGAAGAGCTACTGAAATGCCGATTTCTCTACCCCGTGGATATACACCGGGCGCTTAATGATTTGGCGGATGAAAACAACTGGATCACCCGTTCCGGATACGAAGATAACCGGGGATACCTTTCGCCAAAAATATTACCGAAAAGTCCGGAGGGGATGAAGCCTGTGCTGGGGAGGGGAGTCATCCAAAAAGCCTGTCGGGTAGATTTGCCAGCTTACGTTGGCGCGTGGAAAACGTACTTTCTCGAAAAAGAAATGTTGGAAACCGGACACTTTAAACACGATGATATCAAACTGGAAAACAATCAGGTGACGTATCAGAACTGGACGGCCAAAAAGATTATATTTTGCGAAGGCCACCAAATTATAAACAATCCGTGGTTTAAATATATACCAATGGTGTTGGCAAAGGGAGAAGTTTTAATTTTAAAAGTTCCCGATTTGAAGACAGCGGCTATTTATAAAAATAATTTAACGTACGTTCCGTTGGGAGAGGATCTGTTCTGGGTAGGAGCGACTTACCACTGGACCTATACCGACGGGCAACCCTCCGAAAATATCAGAGAGGAGTTAATCGAAAGAGTAGGAATAGACCTGACGGTACCTTTCACGATCGTCAAGCATCAGGCGGCCATCCGACCCACGATTAAAGATCGCAGACCCGTCTTAGGAGCGCATCCTGATTTTGGTAACGTATTATTATTCAATGGATTAGGAACAAAAGGTGCTTCCCTCGGTCCGTACTGGTCCGCTGCGATGGCCCGTCATATTATAAAGGGAGACGCCATCGACGCCTCCGTGCGTATTGACCGTTTTAATCTTCCAGCGGCAACGTAATAATCGCTCCGGTAAAATTTCCGTAAGTAAAATTTCCGGCTTTTAAAAAGTGAGGACTGAAAAGCACCATTCGATTACGGCCGTGTTTGATTCCGTACTGATCTATTAGTAGCAAATATTTTTCCCGTTGTTTCCCGGTGAGTTCTTCGCCGTTAATACGGATTTTGTTTTTTGGTAATTGAATAACCGCAAACTCATTTTGCGAATTCAGAATGGCATCCTCCTCTAAGAAAACTTTTAACGCAGCGTGTAAATTTTTACCTTTTTCGCCATTTAGATTTGGGGAGAATAATCTTTTTTTACCCGTATCATTTGGTGTGTTTTGCTGAATTTTATTGGCAAATAATTTCAGGGCTTTATTTTCCATTTCCAAATAATCCTCCTTGCCCAGTAATCTTTCCAGGAGGTTGTCCTTTAAAGTATGATCTAAAGAATCGGTACTTAAATTCCAGGTACCCCTAAAATCAGCGGACGGAAAATCACCTTCTTTTATCTCCATAATTTTTTCATTAAAGGTACCTACTCCGTGTCCCCGAAAACCAGATTCACCAAAATCACCCGCTAAAATAAATTCGGGATTCATTTTGATTTTTCGCTCCGGACCGGATCCGACTATCCCGGTTAAGTTTTGGTATTTTATAATAAATTTGTCGGGTATCGGATGTTCGTTGATTCGTATTTGATCGCTCTGTAATTGTATTTCTACTAATATAAATTTACTATTTATTAAACCGTCATTGATTAGATTTTTGTACAATATTCTTCTCAGTTTTTTTAAACGCTGACTGCTGATTTCCGGGAGGGGAGAAGTGGTTTCGGTGATTAAATCTGGTTTGATGTAAGAGGTCGAATTTTGGTAGGTATACTCTTTTCTGTTTTTCTTTCCATCAGCTGTGTCGAATTTTTTCGGTTGTTCCCCAATCGTAATGCTATCATTTTCAATCTCCGGTACGGATATTCTTGTATGCTTGTTTGCGCTCGTTTCAGGAATCAGTACAGTAGCGGGAAGTGGAATAATTTCGTCTGAAAAAGTCTCGGAATTTGATGGTTCTACCAAACTGGAATGATCTGGTTGTTCCAGGATAACAACTGGTGTTTCAGTGGTCTCAGATGCGGTCGTCGTCTGCCCAGTTTCGTTGGTAATTGGTGACCACCAAAGAGACAGCACGGCAATAAATGAAATAATAGTCATAGCAATATATTTTAGTTTAAAAAATTTGGCGAATTGATTTTTTTGTGGAATTGAAATAGGATGCTCAGGGAAATTCAGGATCATTTTCTCTGCTTTCTCCAGAGGTATTTCCAGGGGCGTTTCCTTCGTTAGTTGAAAGAGGGCATCTATATTTTTATCTGATTTTTCTTTCACAGTGTAATCGTTTTAACGGTTTTAAAAACCTGATTGAACCATTCATTTTTTGCGGTCAATAAATCTCTTAATTTCTGTCGGCCCCGGCTGATTGTCGTCTTGACGGCTCCCTCGGATCGTTGCTGAATTACAGCGATCTCTTTTATACTAAATCCACTGATTTCAAATAAAATCAAAGCATCCTTTTGTTTTTCCGGTAATTGGTTCAGCGTTCTATACAATAATTGTATTTCTAAAATTTTATCCGCAGATACCTCCCGGGCCACCAGATTTCGGGTGTGTTTCTCCAATAGTATAGCTTTATATTTTTGTTTACGAAACGTACTAACCGATTTGTTTCGGGCAGTCCGTAGGAGGTAATGCAGTAATTGGTCTTTATTTTTAATCGTAGCAAAATTGGTGTAAGCTGCCAGCAAAACATCCTGCATCAAATCTTCACAATCCATCTTTCCGTACGCCAAGGCCGAGCAATACCGGAGGAGCGGTTTGTGGCAACTTTGGTAAGCTTTAAGAAAATCTGCTTGCTTGGTACCGGACATAAATTTTGAAAAAGTTTAAGTTAGCAACTGGTCTTCCTGCTAATAGTCGTACAAACTCTGAAAAGGTTACACTGAAATCGAAAATAATTTTTCGAATACCATATTTTGAAATTACAGACGTATATAATACTATAGTTAGCTTTTAATCAGTTAAAATTTTCTCGTTATATTTATTTTGAACTATTAGCAGTCATTAGGTTCTGCTACCAATATTTGAAGTGCAAAGTTTTCCGCCTGGAAACTAAATTTTCTCAGATAATAAAGTTAGAACTATTGTCTCTTCCTCAAAATTGGAATATTTACCTGAATTTACCGAGTATTTTTGATTGGATAAAAGTGATTTATTTTTTTAGAAAAAGGGCGATCAAGTCAGAAAAAAGTCAAAGCACTTTTTATTAATAAAACAATCTTCGTTGAGCCGTAAACTTATTGTATTTTTATCTCTTACCATACTATCGCTTTTCCAGGTGTGTGGGGATTATTACAAATGAGAACATCAGCATCTTCGGAAGCGTATGAGCAAAACAACACCTATCCAATTTATTTGGAAAATAATCAAAAGGGGAAAGTTCCCTAAAAATTTTTTAAGAAAAATTTATGCAAAAAATTATCATCATTGGTGCCGGACTTTGTGGTACCTTACTCGCCATCCGACTCGGACAGCGTGGCTATAACGTACAGATGTACGAAAAGCGCGGAGATATGCGAAAACGGGGAGTCGAGGCCGGGCGCTCCATTAATTTGGCACTTTCCCACCGGGGATTAATGGCGCTGGAGCAGGCCGGTCTGGCCGGAGCGGTCAAAGAATATTGTATCCCAATGAACGGTCGGCAGATTCATACCCTGGCCGGACAGCAATTTAATTCTCCTTACAGCGGCCGGCCGGAAGACTATATCAATTCGGTTTCGCGGAGCGGACTGAACGTGGCGTTGCTCAACGCGGCCGACGAGATGGGTAATGTTAACATTACTTTTAACCATAAATGTAATGGTGTTAATCTGGACGCTGGAAGTGCCAATTTGACCAATATGACTACCGGAGAAAATTTCACGGCGGAAGGAGCCGTCGTCATCGGAACGGACGGAGCGGGAAGTGCCGTGCGCCGGAGTATGATGGGGCAGACGACCAAACTAAGATTTAACTACGAGCAATCTTTTCTGGAACACGGGTACAAAGAACTGACCATTCCGGCGGGTCCAAACGGAACTTACCGGATCGAAAAAAATGCCTTGCATATCTGGCCCAGAGACGAATTTATGATCATTGCGTTGCCCAATCTGGATGGAAGCTTTACTGTCACGATGTTTCATCCTTACGGAGGAGAATACGGTTTGGATCAGCTGACGACCGAGGCAAAGGTAAAAGCGTTTTTTGAGAAATTTTTTCCGACCCTGATTCCGCATACGCCCGATTATTTGAAGGACTTTTTTGAAAATCCGACGGGTACGCTCGGGACCATTCGCTGTTCGCCGTGGCAGGCTTACGGGCGTACGCTGGTTATGGGCGACGCGGCCCACGCGATTGTTCCGTTTTACGGGCAGGGTATGAACGCCTCCTTCGAAGATGTACGGGTTTTCGACGATATTCTGGGTGCCCACGAAGGCAACTGGGAAAAGATTTTCACCGAGTTTCAAGCGGCCAGAATCGACAATGCCAACGCGATCGGGGATCTGGCCCTGGATAATTTTTACGAAATGCAGGATAAAGTCAACGACGAAATTTTTATCAAAAAACGAAACCTGGAACGACAACTGGAAGATCAGTTTCCGGACTATTATTCCAAATATTCTCTGGTAACTTTTCAACCGCAGTTGCCGTACGCCGTAGCGATGGACCGTGGTCGCCGCCAGGATGAATTTCTGATGCAGCTCTGCGCCAAAGAAGAAAATCCGGACCCGGAAAAGGTAATGGAATCGGTTCGGACCTTAATCTCGTAACGGCCAGCCGGCGCGATGGACGGCGAGCATTATTCCCGCAAAGGGAATCCACCAGATCAGGTCATTGGTAATCAGCATATACCCAAATGCGCCGGGTAATTTTCCTAAAAAATAATTTAAGACAAAACCTGCCGGTCCAAATATTTTTCCTAAAGATCCGACAAAAACAATTGGCCAGTGGCGAATAGGGGCGTAACTGGCCAGCCAGTATCCAATGCCATAGACACCGATCACCATTCCCATTCCCTGCCAGATTGTAGGGTGCGTCGGTAGTGCCATGCCCGTCAATTCGAAAAAGTGGTTGGGAAATAACCCTACCCATAGTCCCCAGATGATATTATAAACCGCAGCAATTTTCAGTACCGTGCCCATCCACGGTTTTTCTAAATTATTTTCCATGGGGAGATAACAGAAAAGGAGGGTATTGGTTTATAGATTTCGGGGTTAGTATTTAAAACGGTAATACCCTGATTATTCAGAAATTTTTTACGCAGATTTATCTAGTCCGTCGATTTGAGCAGATAGCCCGACGGCCTTGTCCCGGAGATTTTCATTTTACCCTTTCTGCTTATCACCGAGATATTTAATAATATGGGAGGCCGTCAATCCATGAATGATAATGGATAATAAAATGACCAGCGAAGTGATCGCGTACATTTCACTCCGTTCCGTAAAATCACCAAATTTGGCGAAAGCCCAGGCCAGATAAAAGATGGAGCCGATACCTTTTATACCCAGGAAACTGATCCCTAATTTTTCTTTTGTCGGAATATTGGTGCCAATTAAACCGATCATTCCGGTGATTGGGCGGATGACCAGAACGACGAGCAAGGCCATGACTACCGCTCGCCAATCGAGGCTGTCAAAGATACCGTTTAACAGCGAACCTCCAAATAAAACGAGCCAGAAAACCAATAAGAATCGTTCGATTTCTCCGACAAAATTGTGCATTTTATTTTTAAAATCATTCTCCTCAATCTCCACTTGACGGATGGTCAGTCCGGCCACAAAGACGGCCAGGAATCCGTAACCGTAAAGTAGTTCGGTAATACCGTACACAAAAAAGGTGGTGGATAGCGCCAGAAATCCATCCCGGGTACGGATGTTGGCTACGCTGGGTAATTTTTCCAGTAAATATCCCACGGTTCGTCCAATTAAAAAACCGATGATAATACCCAAAATAATTTTGATAAAAACTTTATATAACACCCATTCTCCAAGTGCAAATTCTTCCCAGCTTCCAGCCTGTGCGACCAGAATAGCCATATAAGTAAACGGAAATGCAAATCCATCGTTGATGCCCGCCTCTGCGGTGAGCGTAAACTGCAATTCGGTATCTTTTTCGTTGCCTTTTTTAGGTCCGGTGAGTTGGACTTCTTCGGCCAGAACGGGATCGGTGGGAGCGAGAATAGCGGCGAGAAGAATTGAGGCGGGCAGACTAAAATGTAAAAACTCCATTCCCAGTACGAAAATGGACAACATAAACAAAGGCATTGTTATCAGGATTAGTTGCAACGCACCGCGCCAAACTTTCCAGGAAAAGGAACGATCTATTTTTAATCCGGCTCCCATCAGGGAGATAATCACAATGGCTTCCGAGATTTTCATGACCCAGGAATCCGGCCAGTATTCGTCCGGCCAGTTGAGTGGGATCTCTAAATAAAATAAGCCAAATCCCACCAAAATCAGAATGATCGGATAACTAATTTTGATCTTTTTTGATAGGGACGGTAGCCAGGCCATTATCAGGGTAGCAGCGCCCATCGCGGTCAAAATTATCAGGTGGTCTTTCATAGTGGTCGTCTGAACAGGATTTAATTCTTTCTTTACAAAATTACGGAATAATTGTTCAGTAATAGCTAGCCTCCGCTTTACGAAACCTTGCGGCGCTTTTTGGCTTCCCTAGGTTTCGCAAAGCTAAGCTAGCGTAACGACTATTTATTCTAACAAATCTTTCGGTAACCGCTTGGTATTTTTTGCGCCCAGTTTTCTGATCTTTTCCGCCCGTCCGAGGAGGGTGTCCCCGTATTTTTTGGAGTCCATCATTTTATTCATGGCCGAGTGGTAAGCATTTTGGGACTGATCAATCCGGTGACCGACTTGTTGTAAATCTTCGACAAAACTACAGAGCTTATCGTACAACAATCCACTTTGCCGGGCGATTTCCAGAACGGATTTTTTTTGTTTTTCCTGTTTCCAGATATAGGATACGGTGCGCATGGTGGCCAGTAGGGTAGAGTTGGATACCATTACAATATTTTTATCCAGCGCGTCGAGAAAAAGTTGTTGATCGTTTTGCACGGCGAGGGCAAAGGCGGGTTCGATGGGAACAAATAACAATAGATAATCGGGCGAAGAAATTTGGTAGAGGTGCTGATAGTTTTTACTGCTCAGGTCGTTGATGTGTCGTCGTAAACTATCAATGTGTTCCTTTAAATATTTCTTATCCTGGTCACCGGAACAATATTTTTCGTAGGCCACCAGCGAAACTTTAGAATCGATTACCAGGTGCTTACCCTCGGGGAGATTGATGATAAAATCCGGTCTTTTTATCTTTCCGTGAATATCGACGTAACTGGCCTGGGTGGTAAAATGTACACCTTTGACCAGTCCTGATTTTTCCAGTAATAATTCCAGTTGATGCTCGCCCCAGTCGCCCTGGGTTTTGTTATCACCCTTCAGCGCGGAGGCTAGATTGTTGGCATCTTCACTGAGTTGGACGTTCAGGTCGCGGAGCTGCTCAATCTCTTTTTTGAGGGAAACCATGTCCTTGGTTTTTTCAATATAACGCCGCTCAATTCCCAGTTCAAATTCGCGGATACGATCACGGAGTGGATTTAAAATGGTGTTGAGCTGTTCCTGATTTTGTTGGCTGAAGCGTTTGGTTTTTTCGTCAAATAACCGATTGGCGGTATGTTCAAATTCCCGTTGAAATTGAGCCTGCAGCTGCGTGATTTGTTCTTGATCGGCGGCCAGTTTATCCCTTAGTCCCAGATTCTCTTGTTGTTGGGAAGAAAGGGTGCGGGTCAGGTTGCGGATTTCAGATTCTTTCTCCATCATATCCGCCCGGTACATATCGGTCTGTTCCTGCAAATTGGCAAAAACCTCCCTTAGCACATATTGCTGTTTGACCTGGTCCAATGGCAGCGAACCACTGGCCGCCGCGAATTTATATTTAGCAATAAACCAGGCAGAAATAGCACCGAGCAGCAACCCTATTCCTAAAAAAATCAGTTCCATTATCATCATAGTGTGGTGTGTTGTTTGTCCAATGAGTAAATATGACCTTTTTATATAAATTATCAAAATAATAATGGTAAGTAAATAATTTCTTAAACAAATAATTTTCAGTTTGGTGAATTTCAGAACGTTGCTTATCTTTGGATGATGGATTTAGCTGAACTAAAAGAACACTGTCAGTCACTGGCTTTTGCGGGCAAAGATTTTTTGGAAATTGAAAAGCAGGTGGCCGCTTTGGACGTAACGGAATCGGACCGCGAGGCCGCCCTTAAACTGGTGGATGACTACGTGGTTTACTATGAGATTTCGCACCAGGAAAAACAAAAACATCTTTATAAGGTAATGATCGGATTGTTGCTTTTATTTATCGGTGCCGGTGCGATGTTGACCAGTATCGGACAGGATGGATTGGCCCGGATTTTTGCGATTCTATTTATTCTTTACGGTGCGTGGATGGCCCGGGGTGCTTACGCGGCTTACCGTAAACCACTGCGTTCCGATTTTGGAAAAGAACGAAAATTTAAAAGTGGAGATATGCGGAAGTTTTATGATCGGTAAAGAAGAGGTATCATTTTAGCCCGACGGCTTTGGAACTTGTCGCTGTTTCTACCCTTATATTAATCACATGAAATTTATTATCTACGGGATTTGTACTATATTTAGCAGGTTCCCTTTTCTGCGGATTTATTTCTTTTTTACCATCGCTTTTGATTTAGGTTCAACTTGAGAATTAAGTTTTTGGGGAATAACATTTCCTTTCAGGCTCCCGTATTTAATACCCATCATTTCCCAGCAACTCATAAACAATCCCGCGAATACCGGACCGATCACAAAACCGGAAAGTCCGAAGTAGGCCAGGCCGCCCAACGTAGAAAGCAGAATCATATAATCCGGCATCTTCGTGCGGGCACCCACTAATCTGGGTCTTAAAATATTATCAATTAGCCCAATGAAACCGGTTCCTACCACGAGTAATATAATCGCGTTGGTAATTTCGCCATTCATAAAAAATACCCCAACCCACGGTAACCAGATGATGGCCGCTCCCACTGGTAGAAGTGAACCCACAATCATCAGCATGGTCCAGATGGCGACCCCATCAATACCGAGTATCCAGAAAATGGCGCCTCCCGCCAAACCCTGGCAAACGGCGACTACCAGGCTACCCCGGACCGTAGCGATGGTGACACTCTCAAATCTGGCAAATAACTGTCTTTCCAATTTATCTTCCATGGGAATTATGAGCATCAGACTATGGACCATTTTTCGTCCATCCCGTAAAAAATAGAATAGTAAATATATGGTTAGTAAGAAATTGGCGACAAAACTGATGATGTTCTGGGTCAACGAAAACATATAATCGATCACCATATCTACCGTATTCTCAAGTGCTTTTTCCACTTTCTTTCTGGTCTTTTTTTTACCGAATCCGAGGGCTTTCAGGGTGCTTTTTTTGATGGGTAACTGATCGCGCAGATTTTCGACCCGATCATCGAGCGAAATACCTATCTCGTTCGTTGGAACCGTGACCAGGTCATCTACCTGACTAAAAAATGCGACAACCGCTCCGGTGATGGGTAAAATTCCCAGTAAACAAATTAAAATAACGGTAATTCCCGCCGCCAGATTTGGCCGGTCGCCCGTGCGATTTAAAATCCGTTCGTAGCTGGACCGGAAGAGAATAGTTAATACGATTCCCCAGAAAATGGCCAATAAAAATTCGCGGATAATTTCCAGAAATCCGGCCGTAACCAATAGCACCATAAAAAGAAAGACAAACTTTGGCAGGTTGATTTTTAGTTTTTTCATAGCCTGTTTTTATAAAAATTTAGGAGGTAGTAGATGCGGTGTGTACATAAGGCGGAGGTGGTACGTAGAAATCCAGCCCATTATACAAATAAAAACACTAATTTCTGCTCATTTTAAACGAAATGCAGGCCTAAACCGTTAATTTGGTAACACATGGGTTTTTACCGCGGAGGTTATTTTAGAAACCTTTTGCTAGTTTCTGCGTCCAAATGGTAAGAACGGTGGTTCTTTTCTTGGGTTTTTCCCGAAAGAGGACTAATTTTAAGCAACCTTAATAAATAGAATAAATATGAGTCTGCCAGGTAAAATTATAAAAACCATTGGTGAGCAAACCACCAAAAGAGTTTACAATATGATGCGGGATAAAAAGAACAAAAGTGTTCCCGAACCTTCCGAAGATCCAAAAGTGGACGCTAACACGATTATCCGTAATCACGTAGCCTGGTCCATGGGTATGGGATTGATTCCCGTTTTAATGGCTGACATTTTTGCGGTCAGCGCCCTGCAACTGGATATGATTAAACAACTGTGTAAAGTGTACGGCGTTGATTATAAAGAAACGGAAGGAAAAGCCATCATAACTTCCCTGACCAGTTCCACCATCGCGCGTTTGGGAGCGGCCAGCGTCGTAAAATTAATCCCAGGGATTGGTACCGTTTTGGGTGGTATTACGGTTTCTTCTTTTGCCGGCGCCTCGACTTATGCGTTGGGCGAAGTATTTAAAAAGCACTTTTCGGCGGGTGGAACCATCCTCGATTTTGATCCCAAAAGGCTTAAGAAATATTATAACAGTAAATTTGAAAAAGGGAAGGACATCGCCCGGCAGGTATCTAAAGACCGGAACATCGAAGTGACCGCCGATCCGGATATAGAGGACGAAGAGCAAATCGAAATTATCAGTGATGTACCGGAGATGAATTCGGCTGCGTCGGAAAAAGGAAGTACTTCTACGGATGCGCTAATCGCCCGTCTGAAAGAATTGGATGGTCTGCGAAAATCGGGGATCATCACGGACGAAGAGTTTCAAACCATGAAATCTAAACTGCTGGATCAGATTTAGGTGGTACCAAAGGCACTTAGGTGTTGAATCGTTGTTTCGCTTCGCTTGTTGATTTGTTGATTTGATTATAACGCGTAAAATGCTTGTATTTATGAGAAGGTCTTTAAAGTGCATCTATGTACTTTAGCTTCTTATTCTGATTAACCTCTAATTTTATAAATGTAAATTTCAATCATAAACATGAAACATGCATATTATGTGGATAAGTTAGATGGAGGAGCTTTTTATTGTTTATATGTTTGTTTCTGATAAAGGTGATTCAACGAGCGAAGCGATTTCAATATGAGTCTAATTTTAAACATCAAGTTCTGAAGGGTCGCGCAGAGGCGCAAAGACCTTCTATCGTGAATGGCTCTTATTTTGGTAATAAAAGTATTTTTAACTTAAATAATATTGTTTTGACTTATATATTTAGGACTTTTTAGATCAGACTTACGATTCAACAAATAAAGCGATTCAACAATTCAACGAGCGAAGCGATTCAACGATTCAACAAGCAACGCGATTCAACAAACACAGCGATTCAACCCTATAATTATCCAACAAATAACCACCATCAGTTTTTTCCGATACCCCGGACTTTCGAACAAGGTCTGGGGTTTTGGTATGATGCAGTTTGCCCACCGACATCTGGCGGTGGCGAAAGGATTACAGTTTTATAAATTAATGGGTAGTGGAAAGCAGGACGGTTTTAATCCGTTTCCGGACTGGTCTACGTATAGTTTGTTGATGACGTGGGAGAATGAAACAATGGCAGAGGATTTTATTACAAATAGTGTGTTGTTCGCTAATTACCGGAAGCGGGCCGTAAAGGTCTGGACTATTTATATGAAAAATATATTGGCAAGAGGGGAGTGGTCGGGAAAGAATCCTTTTCAACCACACGCGGATGTAGATCCGGATTTTCAAAAGATTGCGGTAATTACCAGGGCGACGATTCGGATCAATAAATTGCGAAAATTCTGGCAGTATGTACCCACTTCCAGTTTGCCGTTGGCGGGAAATAAAGGATTGATTTATACCAAGGGGATTGGCGAAGTACCGATTTTACAGATGGCTACTTTTAGCCTGTGGGAGAACGAGCAGGCCCTAAAAGATTTTGCTTATAACAGTAAAGAGCACCACCGGGCTATTCAAAAAACAAGAGAATTGAATTGGTATAAAGAGGAATTGTTTTCCCGGTTTCAGCCGTACCGGGAAGAAGGGGAGCGGTTTACGCGGGAATAGGCGGGGCGGTACAGCGCCTGATTATCAATTTCATTCCCTATACTTTTGATCCATAGAAACTAAGTCGCTATGTTGAAAAACATTTATCTGGTCACTTTAATTTTTGTCCTTGCCATGATCTCCTGTCGTTCGTCGCCACCAACCCCGGATCTTTTTGCGGGCGCACAAACGGTTCTGCTAACCGGAGAAGGAATCACCTTAAAATTACCCGCCTACTTTAAGCGTTCCAATCCGGAACAACTCACCGAAGATATTCCCTGGCTGGAGGGAGATACCATTTTTTTCTGGTCTATCGATAATTTTATTAAAGGTTTTAATTTTAAGGATCAGGAGCTGGACGTGTTGGTCGATACCACCAGCGAACTAAGGTGCCTGATCATTGCCGAAGGACCCCGGTTTGACCTGAACGCAGCGGCGGGTAAAAAACTCAATAAACAACTGGGGGAATATTTCCGGCAGATGGACGAGGCTGATTTATTTTTAGAAATAAATAAGATCCAATCAAGGATGAAGGTAAATAGAGATATTGAAATGCTAAAGTATAAATACGAAATGGTGCATACCCAAAATCGGACGAGTTATTATCAAACCTTGTTTTTTATTTCCAATCCCAGAAGAAGTTTATTGGTCGTGGAGGTTTCTTTTGACGGGGAAGACGTAGAAGATTATTTTTGGACGGTGAAGGGGTGAAAGTTATTTTGATCATACTTATAGCCGTTGGTAAAATATCCCCGGATAGATTCGGAGGCACTGAGCAGTTCAGCGATTTCTTTGAGGACTTTATTTACCGTTCCCAGAGTACTATCAATATCATCCAGTACATTGTTATTCGGAGAGAATTCTTGTTAAAGATACAAAATGTGTGAATTTTTTTGTCAGAAGGGAAGATCGTCTAAGTTTTCGTATCTACACCAAAGAGGTGTAAACGAGCGATATCGCTTTTTTGTGAAGAGGAAAGGGGGATGTGTGGTGGTATCGCGGGGAAATTGATGAACAGAAAATCTCTTTTATCTGGATGTATAATTCCTGGTATTCGTATTGCTTCGGAGCAATATTCAGAATCGGATATTGCCTTCCGTCTTTTAATATTTTTATAGAAAAAGCTTTCTGTAGCATACTAATTTAAAACTGGAAATGCTGAAATAATTGAATTGTCTGAAGCTTTCACATAGTAATTTATCTTTTGCCCTGTAGTCGTAAATCCTTTCCATGTATTGCCCGTAATGTTTACAGGATTATTTGCCATAACATATTTTAACTCATCCATGATTTTGTTCTCATCCCATGTATCTGGCCAAAAACTTTTTGGCTTCACCGTTCCATCTGCTCGTTTAATCATGGCAACATAAAAACCATCCGCTGTTTATTGAAGTCTATCAGCCAATATTCTCGTATTCCTGTCTGCTAAATGAGTTCGCGCTACTTTGCTGCGTTGGAGTTTTTGTTGTAATTCGTGGAAGATGCTCGTTAGACTTTTATCCTCACCACCGCATAATTGAGTCGCTAATTTTAGGGCTTCGTGTTTGTTGGTATTTCCCGTTCTTAGTTTTTCCATCTGATAGATAAACTCGATCTGATCACCACTGCCAGCTTTGCAGTTGGTTGAAAAGCAGGTCCAGGTATTTGTTTTGGGATAGATTTGGAGGGATGGGGTTTTGTCCGGATGCCACGGACAGTTGAGGCGGTGGTTTTTATCGGCGGATAAATTGTAGTGGTGGAGGACGGTTTGAAGGGTAAGAAGAGATTTGATTTGGGTGATTTCCATAAAAGTGTTAAAGTTTGATAAATCTAAAAAGATAAACATCTGATGCAAATGTATGCTTCTTATTTCATTTCTACAAACAACACCTATTTCTTTTGATAAATATTTTATCCTAAATTTGTACAATAATGATAAAAACTAGTGCTTTATGATAAACTTAGGAAACAAAATCACCCAACTCCGTAAGAAAAACAGTTGGTCACAGGAAGAATTAGCCAAACAAATCGACTCTTCCAGAATCATGATTGGTAAATATGAGCGTGGAGAAAATTCTCCCTCAATTGAGGTTTTGGTGAGATTAGCTAAAATTTTTGACGTGTCTATTGACTACCTGATCGGTGAAGGGGCTAACGCTGCTTACAATAAAGATATGATTAAAAGACTTGAGGCAGTAGAGAATCTACCATCTCAAGAGAAAGATCGAATCTTTCATTTTATTGATTTGATTATTAGGGATAATAAGGCAAAGCAGGCTTATGCGAGTTAACTGATATTACTATCGCTAAATTTATCAAGACAATCTTTCCACCAATTAAAAACATGGATGAATTTTTCTAGGGTGATAGTCATGGATTGGCTATTTATGTTGGATTCATCTAATAAGAAAATTTTTTTACAATTGATTTGATAATATATATGAGGATCATATTCAGGATTTGCTATGATTGCAATCAGGCCTAAATCTAGACCTGTATCTTCATCTTCTTTTTTTCCATCATCAAAAACCCAGAATTTATTATTCAAGGCTTGTAGATTTGATTCATTCTTTTTTAGAAAGACTAAGTCTTCAAAAATGCTATCAAAAAAATATCTGTTTCTACCATATAAAGATAATAACCTTCCTAAGATAAATAGACTTTTTTTTTCAAAATCAATTACCAGAAATTCAACTTTTTTATTTTCAGGATAGTAAAACCCAGTTTTCATTAAATAGTTTTCATTAATCATGTATAATTATTGTTTAATGTTTTGGAAAATAGCTATTGGATTCAACTCCAACATTTTCAAACCACCGAATTGTCATGCCATTATCAGATATTGCTTCCCAGCCGCGTTTGTTAATATCCCACTCATTTTTAGTTAAATTTGCTCTTGCTGAAGCTATTTGCTCCATTATCTCATCGTATGACATTGAAGGAGGGAAAAAGGTTTGACCTTCTGGAATTTGCTTTTTTCTATACAGTTTTATTACTTGTGATGGACCAGATGGATCTGAAACATATTGGGCAATATGAATTTCATAAGGTTCTGAAACTTTAATAACACCCTTATTGTTAGGGGTGAAATTAGAAATAGGAACATCGTTTCCATCTACATCAAGAATTCTTATTCTGGCTCCATATTCACCTACTTCTTCTAATAGGTGTCCTCCTTTAGTTTTTCCGCCTCTTACCAATCCTTTAATATGTAAATAGATTGAATTGACTCGGTCAGCCCATTGAGCATTGGAATTAAATAATTTGAAATCATCTTGAAGTAATTTTAATTTTTGTAATGTTAATGGATTCCCACGAGTATTCTTACTTAAATATTTAATGCTATTCCAGACATCAAAATGATCAGGATTATTTTTCAAGAAATTCTCCAAGTCTGGAAATTTCTTAAGATCATCTGAAAGTTTCGTCAAAGTAGGTATATCAGTTTTCCAATTTGGACCAATGTCATCTATTAATTCAGACATTACTTTGTGCCCCTTAACCATTCCATCCCTCACACCATCTTCCAAAACATCTCCCATTCCTTCAGCAAAGGTAGGGTTATCTATTAAATCTTGCACTAAATTTCCGCGATTTGTATCGGATAAGTCTGCCTTTTTAATATTGTCAAATAATCCACCTTTAAATAGCCATTTTTCGATATTGCTACCATTTGATCCAGATAATGCAGCAAGAACTTTTTCAGCCACTTCATCATCCATCTCCCCCATTAAATACTTAACTGCTTTTTTGTCTAATACATTTCCATTAATTATTTTAAATATCGTGTAAATAATTTTTCCATCTAGGTCAGGAATTGGTATAATGGAAGCAGATACAGGAGGCGGAGCACTTCCTACTGGAGGAACTGGTCCACCTCGGAATAATTTATCCAATCCTTTTAATAACTCATCTGCTGGAAGCTCTCTTAGGTGTTTAATACCAGCTTTACTACCACCCACTATACCATGGAATAACATAGTGGACACTATCCCAATAGCACATTGTTTTCCATCGAAATTCTCTCTAATCTTTCCTTTATCTAACCATCCACCAGAAAGACAGCTAATGGCACTTTGTACGCCTAATTCTGCCTGTTTATTTTTTAATGTAATCATGGCCTCTCCGCCAGAAATTACTGCACTTACATAATCTACTTTTTCAGCAGTCTCTTCCCAAGTTAATTCGGGGTTACCTTCTCCTGGCCAGTAATAATGAATACTTCGTTGTAGAAGGACATCTATAGTATAACCCAACCCAAAATCTACTAACATCTTTTCTGTTACGGCTGTTCCACCAATTTCTGCAATTACAGATGCAATAGCTGGTGCAAACCCAACTGCCAACATACCAGCAGAAATATTCTTTAGTCCTCTTATCCAATCGCTTTCTGGAATGTCAGTATATAGACGATAACGTTTTAAATTAGCAATTTCACATGGATTTTCTTGTAGATATCTAGACATAGGATCATCACCTGACAACCAGGGGTTCCCAGCAAACTTTTTTCTACAAAGTTCTATGTCTGAATAACAATCAGAAGGTGAAAGTAAGTACTCTTGTGATAGATAAAAATTTTCAAGGTTATGAGTTGTTAGAATTGAATTTTCTTCTATCTCTTCAAAATCGTAATCACTGACTGGAATTCCTCTCCACTCTACATTGCAGATACCTGTAACAATTGCAACGTATACACTGTCACTTGTGCCTTGATCTGATGGAAGAAAATCTCCATCCATGACCGGTTGACCTTCATCATTCGATTTTCTTTTTGCATAACCTAAAAATGTTTTAGGAGAGGTCGCATTATCCCACCATCCCCAATAGGTATGTCCATTTAATATAAAACCTGCTAGGCTTCCTCCTGCCCAAAATCCATCTCCTGGATAGTAGGTCGCCTCTGCTCCATTTGGTAAATTGTATTTATTTCCAGAAGGCGTTATATTTGAAAATGCTGCTTGTTCTCCTGTATATTTAATAACTGGATAACCATCATAAGTAATGGGAGTAAACAAAATATCTGCATCCTCATCCATCATCCCTCCATCCTCATCCTCATCAAACAGCACCCATGCCTTACTCGGATTATGCACCGCATCCCACTGGTATTTATGTAAAATTATCCCCTTTTCACTATTGTCCAATAAATTCTGTGTGGGACTATCCACCAATTGCGGATGCTGTACGAAGGTATGGTGCAGCACAAAAGCACCGTGCGCCAGCTCGTGTGC
>JAUKWC010078049.1:0-31218 GCA_032356245.1 Endocladia muricata
CTGTCAGCTGACAGACCAAACGAGTGATGGTGGCCTTTACCAAGCTTTAAGGGCTCATGGAAGATGTGCAGCTGAATCTACAAATAATGGCATAAACGCTTACTGTTTATCTCGTGTTCAGCTCACCCTCAAAGATCCTAACCATCTTCTCTGAGCCGAAAAATCGTGGTTTCTGGCTCCCAGCTCTCGTACATAGTTTCTCGATCACATGGAAAGCCAAAACTTATATATCCAGTATTCTTTCCAAATGCTATCCTAGAATCATAGAGTTGCGATCCTAAACCAATCCAGGGTTAGTGTAATAAGCATTCACAGAAGGCACTAAATGTTGGTTACAGCAGGAACCAAAAGTAGTGTTTAACATATTTGTGCAGTCTCAGACGTAAATTCCGACTCCATTGTTTCGGATCTATCCCCATTCATTATCTAGTTGTCACTTACGAACTCCTAGCAAATATAGAGAAGGCTTTTGAGCCTCTAATAAGTCTATTGAAATCCCGCAAGGGGCGTGATTTCGCTTTATCGCTACGTAATACCGCTCTAAAGTGCACTGACGTATGCCGTGTTCTGCTGAAGTAAGTTTTTCGAATGAATCCTGACAGAACTACTTCCGAACCTGTTGAGTCATCAGGCGGCGAAATCGGAGCGCACAGACGCCCACCGAGAATTACTCTCACGAGGAGAAGCTCTTTAAGTGGCCCGAAGACCACAAGACTAATTTTTCGCAGTCGGAAAGAGTGGCGTAACATTTCGTATTTGAGTGCGAAAGGATCGCACGTTGGGTGGTACATTCGCTCCACCCTAAATATCTGACAAAAAAACTCAACGGTTTAATTTATCTATTGAAGTCATGATTTCGACCTCATATGAGGCAAAATTCAATTTCTGATAGATGCTAGTTTCGACTGGTGTAGACGCCTCACATGATGTAAAACTACTTACAGGGGATCAGACTGAAATTACCACGACTCTGATACGTGACATAAGAGGTCAGGAGGTGTATTGAATAATTTGCAATGATGCGGATGCACTCAGTTAGTGTTCAGAGAGGTTGACGGTATCTTGTTGTTTGCTGATATAGTATAAGTAGAGTAGAGTGTTTTCAGCAGTACAGCTGGACCAAAAGTGAACGAATGAATAAAAACCTAGCTGAGACTATGAGCAACAGTACTACGTATTATGCTGGAGACAGCGCGATCTTAGTCGATTGCAACCGAGAAGAATATGTTAAAGAACCATCGTGCGGTAAAACAACCGTAAACGATTTGCATCAACCTCTACCTTTATTGGAATCAGGAACCCTAGCTTGCGTCAGCCTACTCTGGCCGGTCTCAAGGTGCGGCTTTTGTCGCTGGCATCAGTCCTCCGAAGGACCGCCTGCCAACATAAGCTTCTCTGGCCACTACACAGCTGGACAGAATCGACTTCGTTTATCTGAATAATTGACACATGACGCGAGTATAAGGCGTGTTATCATTCTAACTTAAAACTAGCCAATTTCTTAGGTTTTTGCATGACTCGAAAGCGAGTTGTTTTCTGTCGTAAATTAAGGTTGAAGTTCTAGAAATGTCCCGAAACTGATTAAGTGCTGTACAGTACTGCCTGAGAGCTACTGCTACATGTCAGATCTTACACTTGAAAAATTAGAAAAGTACCAAAAAAAGCATACAAGCATGGAATTTGTGTGTTATCATAACACTGATGTTTCTTTGACGGAGATTTACGAATACTTTTTCGGATTTTTTATTTCCTCATTTGTGACTTTCGGCTTGCATACTAGACGCTAGGTACTACATTAGACACTTGAAAGACTAGGCGAGTAGCGGCATTTAAACCATCGATCGTGTCTGACTTCGTCAACCAAAATACATATTGAGTCAGTTCGCCTCTGCTCCCGGTTATTCGGCATTTACCGCCAGCATTTTGATCTGTGCGTCAAACCAAGTCCCTGCTTCAGGGGCTCTCGGCTCCTCGTCTCCTCCCCCTAAACTTTCGGGTGAAGCGCACCGTTCGTCAAATCGCGGGCATCGTTCTCCACTCGGCAATTCCTCCGTGCACCCATCACTCTCCCCGGGTGTCTTGATCCACATATACGCATCCAGCAGTGTCTCATTTATCGTTGCCGTGGTTGGCAACAGCCCTAACCCGGCCCCTCGCGGGTTGCACCAGCTATCGCACGAGATGCTGTCGTCATTTACCCCATTCCGACTCGTGTCCACCACAAAGCGCGGCGTGAACGATTCGATCGTACGCTCTGCAATTTCGCGCAGCGACGCCGCGTAGTTGATCTCAGTAAACCCCTGGTTGAATTGTTCACTCAACTCGCAAGGGTCATCTTCGCAGCAGGGGTCGTCAGGGTTCGCCCCGTCGTTACACCAGCCGACAGCAGGGCATTGCACGCCTAGCACGCGATAGTTAGACACGTTGATGGAAAACCCGCGCAGCAGGTGTGCAATCCCCATGTCTGCAATTTCTTTCATGTACTTCTCGCTTTGCTCTTCCCAGCCTAGCCATCCCCCGTGTGCGGCATCCATGTATATCGGCGCCGTGGGACATGAAGAGGATAATGTCTCGACAGCATACTTAATGCCCTCACGGTACGCCGTCTGTGTCACGGGGTTCCCGCAGCCCGGTTCCGCTTCGTTGGTGACAATGTTGGGTAAACTGTCTGGCTCAACTACAAATGCCATTGGCACCTGGCCGCAGTACTGCCTCACTGACGCCGCCAATTTGTCAATATAGTTGTTTCGGTACTCCGATAGCCCCTCTTCACACAAGTTGGAGTCATCCGCCTTGTTGCACCGCCCATCCTGCGTGTCGCTACAACAGATTTCCCCCGAGCTTGACTCTGCAGCGCAGTCGCGGTTTGGCAGGTTGTACACGACAAACGTTACGAGCGCTTCTGGTTCGTCCTCGCTTGCTGCTCTGAGCACCTCCTCGGCTGTCTCACGTCCCGACACGCCAGACTCCACCAATGACATGCTGCCCAGCCACACTGCCGTGGAGGTGTCTCGGATGCGATTGAGGGCCTCGCTCTCGTTGGGACGGGCAGATTCGATTGAAGAATCCACATTTACCTGGAAGGCGGGGTCCACGCGAAACTGCTTGCCCACAAGAGGGTTGCTCATTTGCGACACCATTCGCATGGATTTGTGCAACGAAGGTGCAGATAAGACTACTGCCAGGTGTGAACTCAGGATAAAAAGAGTCAGAGCTACCATGGCAGGCCGACGGGTGGTAGAGGTGTTGACCATTGTAAATTCTGTTTTGGCACTCTTTCTTAACGTCTGTCTTCTTCACGTGTGTTCAGCAGTCTTATATAGCACAGAAGTAGAGCTGAACAAAAGAACTATTCCATCCGTCTCCAAGCTGCGAGGCTATCACTGAGCAGAGGCAAGTGCGATGTTGTAGAGCAACAATACCTTTGTTACCAGGTACAGGGAACTGAGCTCGAACTAGACTGAATGAATCGAATTTGTATTACCCTTCCTTCCCCCCTATCCCATGTAGCCCCTCCCCTCCCTCCTCCACCCACTGCCGTGCTGAGCTATGGCCACTAGTTAGTACATTATGACCCCCCTCTCATCTCATACTTCATCCTAAAGCATCACACAACGGCGATCCCCCTTTGCCTGTTCCCCTCACCTATCACTGTACAACATTTGGTGCCCGCAGTTCTCCACCGCACACCAGTATTCCATCTCCTTCCGACACACGACTGCATTTACCCACAAGGAGCACAAATTAAGTTGCGAACAGCCAGCTGAAACCTTCCCCCCTTCCTCCCGTGCACGTGAAAAAGCTCAGATGTATAGGGGCTGACAGACATTTCACAGGGCTTCGCCTGTCGTGCAGCACTGTGTGGGATGCGCATATGCCATGTGGCCAAGGAACGGAAATTGGCAGCAATGACGGCGACGCATAGTCACGTGACATTTGCTTCAAGGTACTTTCTGCGCTCAGAAAGCGGGAGTAGAAAGAGGAGAGGTGGGGAGGGTCATGCAGGGGTGAAGAGGGGAAGAGAGGGGGAAGGGGGAGGGGAGGGGGTTGATTACGTAGTGAGGTGGGGTGGGCCGACCGCGGAATGGGTGGGGCCACCGCATTGCGGCAGTGCGGATGCAAGGCGTGGGGCGAACGAATCAGAGAGGGACAGCTCGAGGGAGTTTGTCAACGAGGAGAACAAGGGTAGGATTGGCCCGGTGAGAAGAGAGGGTAAGAGGGGGTATGGGCGGGGGGCAGTTGCGTATATACCGAGGGTGCGTTAGTTGTACTGTATGAGAGAGGATCATCGTAGATGCCCATGTGAGGAACGGCGAATGGAGTGACTTGATGATACTGTATCGTAAATAAACTTGTGAAGGAACAGCATGAAAATGTGAAATTACGAGGAAGGCGCTGCGCGTTCAGAGAAAATATTGAAAATAGTTGCTACTGACAATAGCTGCATTGCTCCACGCGTCGGGCATATGCATTCTGGGCAGTCTCGACTGTTGGATCGCGTAGCGGAGTTGATAGTCCTGCGTCTTCCAGAGAGAAGCAGATGAAGCCACAGGGAAGAGGGTTAGCGACAAGCCCCTCTGTCATGTTTGACGAGCTCTTGTTTCTCAACGCTATTCATGTTGCACCGCAGAGTCATCAATGAAGACTCCGGAACATAGGCTTTTGGGGCTTACCATTGCTCCGAACGCAACGCAACAGCAAAAACAGACACGCTGTCTGACCACCACACATTCCATTTTCTGTCCTGTCTGTCACAGGCGACCAAGTGCGTTCTCATTCGCATGAAGAGACTGATATGATACAGTACGACACACCCGTACCGTCCGTTTTTCTGGCGCTGATTGAGGTCTTTGTGCACAGCACGTGGCTGTCTCTCGCAGCTCGTAAGCCAACTGGAATCGTGACTCATCTTTGCCAGTGTGTTTGCATAGTATCCAAAAAACGTTGGGTGCAATACTTTTAAGTCTATCTCCAACACGCTTCCTCTCTGCTAACCAGACACTTGAGTTCTCTCGAGTCTAGCAATGGCTCATGAAGTTCAATGCCCAGCCGAAAATCCAATATGCACATGGGGTGATCATCTGAAGCATGGCTGAATTCACAAACATGCCATAATCCTCATCGTGCTAGTGTTTATTGACCATGGCTTCTGCCTCCTGTGATGCAGGGGTTTTCAGATTTGCAGTAAAAAAAGTGGGGTTATTCAATGTTTTCAAGGACGCTTTCTAACAGTACTGGATTTTTCTAGCTTTTTTCGGACAACGCATTAGTTGTACCATCGTTCCTCAAGCAGAATAATGTGACAATATGTCATAGGGCTCCCAAACCGGTGTTGAAGAACAAAGAAGATGGAGGCCAAGGTGTAGTGGAAGAGTTGGAATGAATGAACCTCGAAAAGTGAGTTCTGCAACTCAAAACAAGGAGCTAATTCAAGGTGAGGTCTTGTTTGCAAGTAATACATAAAGTTCCAAAGTTTCACTTTGACAGACTTCTATTCGGGTATGTCCTGTGGGTAAACGGGTGCATGCAGGGGGCTGGAGGTGTTTCGGAGGTCCAAGAAAAAGTGGCGAGACGTTCCGCCTCATAGGAGGCAGGCAGGTGGTGCATTAGTCACGAGACCTCAAGGTACTATCGCGACCATTATTGCACACAAATGGTCTCATGACGCCTATACTGTTGTCTTGGCTTTGCAGAATTGTTGCAAACTAGTTTGGTTCCAAAACCAGTCATCAAATCGTCGCGGAGCAGGAGTCCCCGTATCACTCAAGAGGTGAAGCACACCCGACAGGGTGATCTGCCCGCCGTTTGATCCTAAGAGATAGCACATACTGTCTGACAAACTTAGTATGACTCAAAGGACTATGGCTGTATGGGGCAGAACCCCCAGTAGACAAAAACAGGATGACCGAAAAAAAAATCGGCCTGAAGAGTCTGAGAAGGGTTCAGCCCAACATTGCTTTGGTCGGTAGAGTGGTAGTGTTTATGATGGTGCAGTCTGTTTGCGTTCTTCCAAAAACAGAATATATCACTGAAGCCTCTAATATGGAGTACTCTAGTACAGTCACGTTAGTGATCTCGAACGTACAGTAATTAGGCGTAGTCTTTGAAAGGGCAGGCAAAAATAAAAGTAGAACAGCATTTCTATAATTTCAATGTAGAACAAAAGCCCTCTTCAGAACTATATGCAGAGCAGTAAAGAGCGTGCAGTCCAAAGTCATGTTTGATAGTTTCATGTCTCTACTGTACGTCGCGGAGACAATCGCAACCCGGATTCTGTGAGTAGAGAAGAACGATACATATAAACTACGTGAGCGGCCTGGTTCCTCATGAAAGCCTCTTCGTTGCACTTTAGGGTACTTGTGTCGGAGTCGAAACTCTCTGATTACAGCTGACTCTTAGAATAAGACCAGAAAGCAATTTGGGTGTAGGTTACGAGTCGTGATCTATTAGTTTACCAGCCAACATGAGTTCGATTACGATTATCATACTAGTATCTTGTGACTATATATCATGAATTCCAGGATGTGGGTAGGAGGTCTGCCAATCATCGCAACTGTTTCCTTCGCTGTATAACGTATGCTAGCTAGTTTCTGTTGTACCTTCCCGCCTCATATGTGGCGAAAATGTATGCAACATACTTTTCTAGTTCCAGGCATTCCCAAGACCTCAGCTTGCACGGTTTTGTCTGTTTATCCGGGTCAAAGGCTGGCGAAGTCAAAGTTTTGAAGGATTCCAATATTTCGAGTCAAGTTACCCCGTCTTTGCAAGAAAAGGGCTTCTTTAAAACAGCACCTTTTTTGACATTGAATAAAAACTGTTCTCGGCTTTTTCTCAGAGTGACACTCTGGTTAAATCTTCACCTCTATCTGTTTCGTCCAGCGACACCAGTTTGAGAGCTCTACAAATTTTTGTTACAGAGTTGTGCTTGAGGAAAGATGCTGCGTATGTAGCGATTCCTGAAAAAAGCAAGAGCAATCCAGCAATGTTAGAAAACGTAGGTGAAAATATATAATAAACCATCTTGTTACTGTACGTCCATCCAATTCCACCTCACACAGTATGAGGCTGCCGCCCGTTTCAATAAACACTAATGTCTATTGGACAGTGAGTTTTGCCTCATATGAGGTCAAAATCATGACTGCAATAAATAAATTAAACCTTCGAGTTTTCATCATCCTTTAACGGTGTAGTACCTCTACCGCCCACCTTGTGCTCCTTTCGCGTTCAAGTAGACAAATTTCTACAACTATATCTAACTGCGACGAGTTAGTCCAGTGGTCTTCGGGCTGCTGGGAGAGCATTTGACCGCAAGTTCGATCCTTACCAAGCGCCTTTGCGCTTCGAAATCATCTTTGAGGACTCGACAGGTTCCGAAGTAGTTGTGTTTCAGGATTCTCTTAAAGAGCTCACTTGAACAGAGGACAGAATACCATGATACCTTCTAGAGGGTATTCCATAGCGATGCAACGAAATTGAGCAAGACTTATGACGCCAATATGACTGTTGGGGGCTATAGAATCTTTTTTAATTTTGGTAGACATTCAGAAGTGACAACTATGATGTCAACCAGGGCAGCTCACCAACATGACGTTCAGACTTTACTTCCCACATTAATGAAATATTTTAACACCTACTCCTCATTTCCTTCACATTCAAAACCATGGACCTCCTCAACATGCTGCCTAAAACAATCCCTGCCAGTTTCAGGATGACAAATATAAACCGCGCCTCGAATATTCCGGAAACAACCTGAGGATATAAATTTCGATTTCTTTGTGTTCTTGCAGAAAGAACAGCGAGATTGATAGGCCGCATTTGATGACGTTCCGTCAGACAGCAGACGTCTGCGCTTTGTGGGGGTTAGATGAACCCCAAACCCACTGTCAAAGTCCATGTTTTCATTCGGGGTTTCAGCTGCAGACCTCCTACGAGCCTGTAAACCTCCGTCCACGCCATTATCAATTAGTCCATCTGCCAGTTGGCATTAGAAATGATTCGGAGTCAACACGCTACTCTTTCGGCATCCTGAGTACAGCCTCCACGAGTCAACGATGCAGATAGGCACTACAGAGGCATCGACTCTCATCGCCAAATCTTTAACCTCGAACATCTTTTCCAGCCCAAGGTCATCCTGACGACAGCGGTGGTGCTTGTCAACCTGAGAGCATGTTTCGTAGTAGTTCTCACATACTTTCGGAATGGAAACCTCAATGCTGTCCAGGTGCGGGTTTCCGTCACGGGACCCCCACCTCTCACGGTACATTTTGTCACCCGCCGAGGTTGTCCCAGTAGAGCTGATAGAATCGCGTCTATCCCGGTCAACCCACATGACAGCCATGGGGTCGGGCTTACTAGTGACTATCGCGACGTGAGAACCCTTGTCAGCTATTTCCAGTCCGGAGAGGTAGTCAATAGGGTAACCCTTTCCGGTTGTCTTGACAACACCAGTAAACTTCAGGCCATTGTCAAGAAGCACTTTAGCTGTCTCAACAGATGCGAAGTACGAGTCAGCGCAGATGACCCTGTCCGTGTGGAACAATGGCTCAACCAGTCTCAGAAGTACGGAGGTTCCATGATTATAGCTGCCCTCGTACCGTTGGTGGACACTGTCATCTGCTGACAATGTCAGCTCGAGACGAATCATGATTCCACTGAAACTGCAACAAGTTGACTTGATTTCACACGCACTTTCCGGCTTGCGATCGAGTGACACATAATGTGGAATGCCAATAGAAATCCAGTTCGCCCCTAGCCCATACCACCTCGACATACTCTCATCGACGCATATGCGGTGGGACGACTTGACCTTTGTGGCCCGTTGATCACCAATTGCATCAACGAAACCTTTGACCAGGTTTAATCTCGGATCCATGGTGTCGGCACTGCTTCCAGCTCCCGTAAATGCAATGCAGGTACGGAGCTGCTCGAAACGGTTACGAGGCATTATGTCTCCAAAACGCGCAGAGGGTAAATACGTGCTGCTCGTGATGTTAGTCCGCAATGTCCGACGACTGCTGAACTGGCATCTTGTCATCAGGACCAGAATCCCGAAAAAGCGTAAAAGTTCACCTTTGCTTGTGGTCTCGAAATACTGGCTTTCCAGTTCCGTGATTGTCCACACAACCATGCAATTCAGGTGACGCTGCGAGAACATCCACATGAAGTAGTCGAATGGGGTCAATGATGCAGGGTACGAGCTCTCGGATACATTCTCGTCGATTGGACTAATGACCTTCCGAGGCTTTGTGCAAATGAAGCCATTCATTTCCAGCGTGACTTCGGCACGAGCCCACAATGTAACATTGACCTCAACGACCTGTCCAGATGCATCTTTGCTTGTGCTCCTTGTGACATCGTGACCCTCTCCATCCATGGGTGTGACGAGGTCGATGTCAACACCCGATTCGGAACTGCCTGATTGATTTCCCAATTGCTCAGAGGTTGGAGAGGTAATTCGGATTCGTGTTTCAGCGTCGTTTCCAGGACTCTCTCCTGCCTTGATGCTTGACAGCCGCAGTGACATGACCTTGATACCATCGGCAAGCTCCCAGCTGACATTCACATCAGTGACATATCTGCCGTTGAACTTGGACTTCTTTACATCTCTGACGGTTCCAGAGACTTTCTTGACCTTCCAGTTGGCACCATACATCCGCCAACACTTGGGGTGGGAGGTTACAAGGCGAGCGCGAGTGTGAGCTCGCGATCCAACGATGCGACGGGGGTCGGAAGTGGGAGACATGGTTTTTGAAGATTGAGGACTCTTCGGGATATTCGGTGGAATTCTCGCTCCTGCTGTCGGTGAAGTTGGACAACTCTAGCCTGACCGAACTTTCAACGCTATGGGGCGTCGCTTGGGCAAAAAGAAGAATTTAAGAAACATTCCTAATGATTTTATAATTTGGACTTGAAAGTGTGCCTCATATGAGGCCAAATGTCAAATAGACACTAGTGTCTATTGGACATTGCGTTTTGCTTCATATGAGGTCACCGCTGGCCTCGTATGAGACCAACTAACCATCGAAAAAGTATATGAAATATATAATACGTATGGTGAATATGCTACTTGTTGCACGTGTAATTTATCTCACCCCCTTCTATGATACAGTATCAGAACAAAGGGTAGCCTACTCCTTCGCACTAAAACTCTGACTGCGCAAAAAGTACGCTGCATTTTTCTACAGCTCACTCTGCCATAATAGAGAACTCAATGACCTTCGAATAGGTATAAAGAACAGCGGAAGTGGAGGTCTCCTTGATACTTTAATATCTTCGCGAAATTTGGCCACATATGAGGTAATTAGGCCTTGTATGAGGCCAGATATCCCATAAACACTAGGCCCCCAATCCTCATCAGCAAAACCCTCTCATTCCAATTTATTGACCTCAGAATAGAGGGTTCAGAAATGAACCTCTCCAAAAGGGTTCACATTCCACGAACAGGACTGATTTTACATAATAATATACCTTTAGCGAATCCGGTGACACATCGTTTTCAACAGCATGCATGATGACTTGCTATTGCTGTAGACAGACTGTACAGGCCGTTATGTCTGAACTGTAATTCGCAGTTGGCGAGCATGGAAATTACAATAGAAGTGAACGTTAGTATTACACGTATGCCACCATGGACTGTCTGACACTCACCTTCGTAGACAGACTTTGTTCCCTTTCTTGGCGGCTTGAGTATGTCGTAAGAATGGTAACACTGAAGGCCTAGATCGACGGCCCATATTTGTTGTGAAGTGAGGCTCTCTTTATCTGCGATCGAGGCCTTGTCGTCGGGTTGTCGTTTTCTCTGCAAAAACGCGTTCTCACTTGATCATGGTGTCGGGTCCGGGTGCAGTTGTAATAGCAGGCCCATCGGGCGTAGGAAAGGGAACTCTTATTGAAATGCTCCGCAATGAGTTTCCGAAGTTGTTTGGATTCTCAGTCTCACATACATCTCGAGCTCCACGCCCTGGCGAGGAAAATGGAGTTCACTATCATTTTACCACCGCAGAGCAGATTGTCGCCGACGTTGCAGCTGGAAAGTTCATTGAACATGCTGAAGTACACGGGCGTCATTATGGTACATCGGTTGCAGCTGTCGAAACTGTTCGGGAGCAAGGCAAAATTTGCATTCTGGACATTGATGTTCAGGGCTGCCGTTTGGCACGGGCGAAGAACTTGATGGCCAAATACCTTTTCGTAGCTCCGCCTTCAGTTGACGAACTAGAAACGAGACTGAGAGGACGAGGAACTGAGACGGAAGAAGCTATCATGACTAGAATTGGCAACGCCCAGAAGGAAATTGATGCAAAGGATGAACCAGGTCTTTTTGATGCCGTCATTATCAATGACAACCTGAAGCATGCCTATGGTGATCTTAAAAACATACTCAAAGATGACATGGAAGCAGCGACCACTGCTCAAGCTTAACTAATGTTTTCTCAATCATTCACGATAATCAGTGTTTATATTCCACTCCAACAATTTCAAGACTAAAGCGCAGACAAGTCGAAGTACCGGATGAACTGCACACTTCGTCAGTAGCGCAAATAGTGGAATTGGCGAGACTAACTTTCCAACTCTTCTCCCGTACGTTCGTTCTGTTTTGTCGTTCACTGCACGCCTGTATTATGGATAGAACTGTCCAATCAGTACAAGCAAAATGCTTCCACGAATTCTCGCTCTTGAGCCAAGCCCAGACTATCACCCGAGCAGTCTTCTTGGTACCACGCATGTGATATTGTCGAAATGACCTGGTAGTTCCTCGTATGTGTTTTTGTCGCGCCCTCACAAGTGTTCTTCAGTCCTAGATGTTAAAGTTTCATAGACAGCATTTGAAGGCTTAAACATACGCGAAGTGCGACGTAAATGATAACGTTCTATCTACCCTGTGTGTGATCTATGCACATATGTCTCCGCTGTCTATGAAGTGTGATGTCAACAGTTCATGAACATGGAAGTGATCCTGGCCTCCTGAGATATGTGATATCATGTTATGTTGGCTCTCGTTTTCTGCGGTTTCCCATCAGAGTCAGCATTTTGAATACGGTCTTTCCGTCTGACTTCGAGCTTTCTGCTTCGTCATATCTCGCTTCACCACAATAACTCTTTTCCTTATGCCGAGAATATGGGCGTTTCTGATCTGGAATGTCCTCAGCGGGAAGCTGCGCAAGAAGCCTACTATTCTTTCGTCCGGGCGGCGAGGAAGCTCTAGAGACATCAATGATACTGGTCGGAGACCTAGTCGGGCCGCATGCTGATGGCTTACTTTCCGATTGAGCATTTTCTAGTTGACGGCATAATGGCGTCTCGCTCCCCTTGTTTTTCCAGCCTACGGCATTCTTCAACACAAACGCACTTTTCTGCTTAATGGTAGCGCCAAAGTTTGACCCGTCTATGTTGCACGATGGAGAGTTACCTTCGTAACCATTGGCATCCTCGCTAACTGATGACTTACCGAGTTTTGGAAGAAAGGATGAAGCTCTGCGTCTTTGCCTATCTTTGCTTCCTTTTTCCTCTTTAGATGCGCGCTCGTGTTGTTCTCGTTCAGAGGCCTCTCGTACCTTGTCTTCGCGGTTGAAGTCGTCCGTCCACACATGTTTGCTTCGCAAAAGATTATCAACTCTTTCTAGTGCGTAGCTGACCTCCTTGTCGGAGTCTCGCCGCAACTTCTCGAGCGCATTGTGAAATTCGTCGTTGCCATGACATACAGGCACTAAACTTTCGAATGATCGAGACAGCTTTCCTCTCACGTTAGGAATTGAGTCATCAGAAAGTGAAAACAATGACGACGCGAACAAGGAGTTGAATAGTCGTGCACTCAATACACCAGATGCTGCTGTTGCACAGTCAATGTATGCTAGCCGCATCCAAAAGACTTCTCCCTCGCACCACTTTGAATTTAGCTTACACACAGCGTTCTTCCTTTGATTAGGAAACGGGAGGCACCCAATTGCTCTTGCAATAGCTAGCATAGCCGCCCGCCGTACAAGGTACATGCTTTCCTCAGCTATAGAAAAAAGTAGCGGTAGTATCTGATCTTCGATACCTTTCACAGGAATTAGATGGACCAACTTTTCTATTTGGTTCAGTAGAAGCTCTTGCATTCTCCAGCTTCCTTTGAGAAAGAACGGAAGAAGCCCTATTAAAGGGCTAATACGTTTCAGAGAATATAATTCTCTTTGGGTTCTTAAGGATGACACCACGTTGAAGAGATTCGTAAGGAGTTTCTCCTGTACCTGAGTATTGCTGTCCTGCATTAAAGTAAGTACTGACTTCATTAAATTATCCACAGAAGACTTGTCTAATAAAAAGCTTAGGGAAACGTGCAACCCAGCAGCAATACTCATTCTCACTTCGCAATCAGAGTCGTTTGACATTAGCAGGAGGATTCCAGTCAACTCCGATCTATAGCGACTGCCAAAACACTTCGCTACAGCAGGGAAATTGTAGGCACACCATCGTCGAATCGCTGGACCATTACATGTGACCATTGCCTTAAACGATAGGAATATATTCTTCTCTGTCCGCTCTTCTACATAGACGGAATGAGTTGAAGACAACAGGGAACCAAATAATTCCGCCACCACCTCGAGTACATAATATGTGTCATTATCGATTTTTCTCATGTCTTTGTCAACAATTTGTCGAACGAAGCTGCATTCAGCATCGAAAGTAGTAGGAAGAAGAGTTGTGCGCATGGCAGACCACTCCGAATCATCTCGTTTTGCCTCTGCAATCTTTGCTATTGTTTTCAGTGCAGCAGCATGGATTCGCGCATCAGAATCTTGGCGCAGGTTTTGTAGAGTTGGCCATATATAGTTTTCTGTGAAATGGACGTCTAAAACGGCTGCAATTTGAGCCAGAGACTCCGCCACCATGCCTCGAACGTCTGCATTTCGGTCAGCGGTTAGGTGCAATGCTGTCTTGAGAACAAAGGTCTCGACATCCCCGATGTTGAGACATTTAGAAAGCGATCCCAAAATCCGAGCTACGAGCTTCCTTGACATTGCATGATCAGAAACAGAACAGCTATCTATGATTGCCATCAAGGACAAGATGTCCTTTTCTCCATTCCAGCGAACAGCAGGTAAGATAGCCACTAAAACTTCACCCCAGGACTCGTATATCCCGATCGATTCCGTACTCGAGATCACATCGAACGCAGCATTCGACAGAGACCTGGTCACAGTTCCGCACAACCTTGTGTTTTGAGTAACTTTGTGAATAATCTTAGCGCAAGTAATCTGCGCATGTAGAGGCCAGTCAATGACCTGCTGGCAAATCGTTGGTAACAATGTATTGACTGTTTCTTTAAGGCATCCCCGAACACCATACTGCAAGTGATGCAATATCACTGCACGTTGAGCCTCCGAGCAGTCAAGCAGCAATTTCTCCATTCCCACCATTTTCTCGCGACGTAGGTCCTGTAGTTTCACAAATTCGGAGGAGAACACACCGCTTGCGAAGCTGTCCTGTGGGGCGCTCGTTTCGTATAGTGGACGCGCAAGTCGGTTAGCAACACACAAGTGTAACGGGGAAGCGATAAGGAAATCACAAGTATTGCAGTAGAGTAGCAGATTCTTACCTTCACATAAGTAAGGTCTCCTGATCCATCAGAATGAAACTCCACAGCGTCGAAAGGATTGGAACTTGTTGCAACCGCGACGGGCGATTCTTCTGTTGCCATAGTCGTCTACAATACGATAACCTTTCTACAGTATTTCGTCTCGTCACAGTCAACCGTGTGCTGGGCATCGACACTGTTGAGACACAGGGGCTCCTTGGACCTCAAGGGCAACCAGATGGACTTGCTCACTATCAATATAATACTCTATATAGCGTTCGGAAAGTTTGAGTCTGAGTTTGCCAGTATCCTGCAGACCACAAAATTTCGTGCTCAATTTGACCCAATTGAACGTCGTGCGACAGTAGATTCAAGAGATGTTGACGTCAGACATAAATAAAACTCCAAGGCCATTTTTGGAGGAAAGGGACTTGACATTTAATCTAGAGCATATCTTCAGACACCAAATTACTTGTTCGATCCAAAAGGAGACAGGCTCAAATTTGTAAGTGAGGTAGACATGGAGTTCAGGCGAAAAAGGAGGAAAAGAGATGCATATTGTGCACAGGTACCGCTCAAAAGGTATTGTCTGGGTGACACCTGCATTTGCGCAACGTGGTCCGCTGTTCGGGATGATAGTGCAGCAGATGTACATCGCAAACTCGAGTAAAAATCCGCAACATTTGGTCTTCGGCTTCAGCAGTTCTCTAGGTGTACCGAGCGGGTGTCATTCGTTTTCGAAATGCTTTGCGTCCGAAAACAGCAGTTGTAAGAAGGCTCTTGAGAAAGCTTTTGAGAAAGCCGCCGGCAGTGACTGTGGTACAGGTGAGTTGTGTGTGTGTCGTTGCTGGAGTAGATGCCTGCATACACATGCGAGATTCCCAGTACGATATCATTGCCTCAGCTTGGACGAGTGTAGTGTGCAATATCATTTCGAACTCTATGTCGCGCAAATGAAAAGAGCCTTGATGATGAAGGGCAGCGTCGAGAAGCAAGTATGTTTTCTATGCCGTTATGTTTCCAAAACATCATCATCGGCCCTAATCAAGCAGGATATTCCAGAGACCTCTGTAGCTGTGGCATCCCACGGGTTGCCACGAATATGCGAGTCAGACGCGAGCAGGATGAGGTGGGGGTAGGCAATGTTAGGGTATCCGCAACGTAGGTGAGGGAGAGATGGAAGGGCAAGGCTACCATATATGCATCTATCGGCTGATGGTGCCGCTTTCACACCTAACTCATGTCTACTCAACTTTTGCCCATCGAACCATTTCGATGAAGTTCTTCTGCCTTTGCCTTTCGAGGTGCTGCTTCTGCAAGATTTAGGTCTGGCCAACCGCAGTGCTCTCTATGCGGCCCTGGGGGTTTCTGAGGGCCGTAGGATTCCGTCTCATGGATGAGCCGCAAAAAACACGCGCGCTCTCGGGCCTATGGTTTTACTGTCGTGGCGTAGCAGCCGGCGACCTCTTTCGTCGCGGACCGTGCCTGCAGAAGGTAGACATTTTAGAGCGTTGACGTCTGTTGTTGCATGTGACTCAAAGTCTACCTCCCCGATGCGCCTATCGTAGCTGCAAGTAGTGCTCTCCGTTAGTCGGGGACGCAAGAGGGGGAGATAGTGGATGAAGGCCGTATTGCCTGTTGCTCTGCTTTGTTTTTGCGTGATGTGCCATTCTATAAATGTTTAGACGAGGATCTTTCGAATGGGCAAGATACCTCTGTGGATTCGAATCTATGTTTGAGTTCGCACTAATGCTAGGTCCTAAGCTCGCATCAAAGCAGAAATACTAGTACTCAATTGTACTCCAGTTCCAGCTGGCGGCTACACCCGAAGCATTAGTGCCGTTCAGGTTCTATCAATCTTACGGTTGTCCTCATGCGGATGGGCGGTTCATCAATCGATACTAAAGGCAATACTCCAAGTACGTCAGGAATACCTGGGCTTACCCCCAACGTCCATGCGCAACTGACCGTAGATAGTGCGCCACTCTAATTCCATCCATTGGCACAAAAACGAGGCTGCTTCGAAAAACGCGGAACCCCGACGATAACAGCAGACTATCGGTCGTCCCGACTATCAAAATTGTCGAACCCATACTGCTGAGCAGTGCAACTGCAAGATGTGCAGACGGCGTCGGTTTCGAATTAGTTTACATAGCACTACGGAGGTGATACATTCGATTGGCTGAGCGCTATGGAAAGTGCTACCTCTACATTCGATGTTACTTTCTCCTGAACTTCTCGTACAAATGCGCCTTGGCGTTCCTACCCTTCCGCGACGGATACTCACTGGGAATTGCAGCAATGAAATGGGGATCTCGGCCATCCTTTGAGTCTTTCGACTCTCGCCGCGCAACGTTCGAAAGCCCTGGTGAAACAGATGGATCGATGGAAACGAGTTGGGAACCTGGAGGTGTATCGTTCGATCGCAAAGAGCACCCATTATCGGGTGCGAAAATGCCGCTATCATTGCTAGCATTGCGGCAAGCTCGAATGAATGCATCACTGATGTCCACTCTTTGTCTCTTCCGAGGATTGACATGCAATTTTCGAATATCCGATACAAGACCATCATCTCGCGGAATGTATGCCGCGGGCTGTGCACAATGCGGACTGTTCGATAGGGTAGCCGACACTGGTTGCGAAGAGCCCTGAACCCTTCCTGACGCGACATCCAACCCTGGTTGCACCTCGCCCTGCGGTTGCACCGCAACTACCGGCAAGGTCTCCGGTTGGTTATGTGTCACTATTTGCCTTTCCACGGCAGCCGGAGCGGCAACCATGACTTGAGCCTGTGCCGGAATTTTAGCCATTTCAGAGGCGCAAAAGTTGATTACCTCGGCTGGTGACACACGCTCTCCTGCGCGAGACTTGCGGGCGACCCATTCCATAATGCGCATGTATGTGGCGCGCGAGCCACTTTCCACGGCTTCACGCTCGGTCGAGACAGCCTGTTTGTAAAAGTAAGCTAGAGCATTTGCGGTATCGATAAATGGTTGACGAAGAGCACTTCGAGAGCCATTGTTGGATTCGTTCGCGTCCATCACTCGAGAATGATGCACAGAAGACCACGAAAGGAAACCAAATACAAGGAAGACCGATACGCGTGAAACAGAGCTTTCAAAAGAAACGGTTCCAGTTGGTTTCTCAAACTACGTTTGCATGAAGAGTGCGTGTTGAACTTCAATGCAAGACCCCACAAAGTACAGGTCACAAACAGGATTGCTTGTGTGAAGAACAAGCGGGTGAGAGGTCCGGGTGCCGAATGAGGCACGGGGAAAATAAAACGTTGTTAAGATGAGTTCGGGAGGGGAAACAAGACTTGGCTCAGAGACACGATGAACTGTCCCTGGAGAACGCAACAATAAGGCACGATGGAGTCCGCTACCTGCCAACGATCTTGAGAGTTCCGAAAGCCCGCAAAGAACGAGTTGCCCTGGCAAAGAGCGGCCAAATCGAAGTTCTGGTCACAGCGGGCGGACGGCACAATGGACTTCTAACTTCGGAAATTTTCACAATAAAGGTTTTCGTACGAGAAGCGCACTTCAGCAAAACTACACTTGGCAGTGTATCAGTGGTGTTCACCCTTTAACTGTTAACTTTACTATCGCATTCGCAATTGAATCATTCGTACAAGAAATTCTTCGGGTGTCAAATAATTGAGATTGCAATTTATGTGCTCTCGACAACATATTGTACAAACTGATACTGTATACTATACATAACACTCTCATGGCTGCGGAAATGTAGAAAGCAAGTTTCATACTGACCATGACCCTGCTCATATATATATATTATGGGACTCTCCACACGGAACAGCTCACCCACCGATATATAATATAGAAAACCTTCTCCAGTGTTTTCTTAACTTTAGTAGAATAAATTATTTTGATGAAATGCCCCCGCTCCTTGAAGTACTATTATTCCCGTTGATCAGTACAAGAAAGTCCTAGAATCGTTTTCAACATGGGAAATGATTGTATTTGTTGCGCAAAATGAACACTGTTTTTCGAATGTGAACTCCTATGGAGAGTTATTTCTGAACCCTGCATTCTGAGGCCAGTGGGTTAGGATTGGAGGGTTTGGAAGAAAGGGATTAGGGGGTCATAGGTAGGGACAATGAACAGTATTTACAAAACTTACCCAAAGAAACACCAGATTGTACATATGTTTTTATCTGTAGTAACCATGCGAAGAGCGTTCATTGTAATGGTAGTGGTTCCAGATCAATTGCACGCCTAACAGTGTTCAAAACTTTTTCTGCACTGGCTAGTCATGTCTGTTGGACATCTGGCCTCATATGAAGCACCTTTTCAAGTCCAAAAAAAGAATTCGTAGGGATATTTGTCAGATCCTTTCTTCTTGCCCAAGAAACTTCCCGTAGCTTTAATGGCTCGGACAAGTTAGTTATATTCAGCTTATTAGGTACCAGAAGAGACGATTCCACTGAGTATTCTGAGATCTCCCCACTTTTCCAAAATTATAATTCTCACATCCCACTCCTACCGCATTATTGAATCGCGAGTTTATAGCCGCGCTAGACCTGTGCCCTGCGTCTTCGAAATCCATCGAAAATATAGTCCCAACCAGAAGATCAATGTTTTTTTAGAAATTGTCGGGGACAATGACAAGTCAAAAACGAAGCCTATGCAATTGTTTTTTTCATGCAGGTGATTATCACCGGGATGCGAACATTTCGTCATCCCGGCACACATGGATCTGCAGGAGTATGCCGACATCATGAACGTGAAGGGAGCTTGAATCCTATTGGTAATCTGCTCTATGCGTGAAAAGACCGAAAGCCAGTAGCGGATGTGATACCGATTCAGTCTGTTGTGACGTTAAAGGCATTATCGTTTATTTCGAGCTGATGTTATTGGATAGCACAAACGCCCTCCAATAGTTTAGGATCAGCTACGGTTACGGGGCGTCAATGCTGCTCCCGTTGGATGAGCTATGGCTTCATGATGATAGAGCCAAATGTGATGACTCGTAGGTTTCATCCTTTGTGACAGCTAGAGTGCCTCTAAACAGTCTCATGAAGCTCGTTGGTGTTGTATGAGATAGCCAGAAAACAATTCCGTGCTGAATACCTTCCAGGACCAGAAATAGCTGATATGGATTTCCATCCCTCTATTTTCAGAAAGAATCCTGGCGTTCTGGCCAAGATGTCGGCTGAACAGAATGAAAGGTACTTCACCAACCCTACTGTAGCAACCTTGGCTCGCAACAAAATATACAACATGAGAAGTGGGGGTCCTGTGATGGAAACTACGACCTTGAGAGCATCGAAATAGCCATTCCGAAAGTAGAGGAAGGCCACCATGGATTGTACCCCCAGTTTGAGAAGCATGGTCGCCGTCGTTACTGCAATCTCTTCTAGAATAAGAAGTTTATTTGTGAAGATTAGACGCTGAGATGTAACACCTCTCTCGTGGCTACCTGTATGATCGACACTGGCAGAATGTACCATGGATGCCAAACAAGCACGGCATTGACTCCAAATGACTTTTTGTACCACTTGGTAGATGAACGGGCCGATATTGGTGTGGATAGAGCTCTAAAAGCTCGCAGGAAATCTGTAGCTGAAACCCAGAGTGACAACATAGACTCCAACGGTCGATTTGGAGTCAGTCCGATCCTCAGAATCTGCAGGCGTCTTGTCTATGTTTCAGGAATTGACTGCGGACATCCGCCGGGTGCAATGCAAGATCTTCTGATACCGGTAGCTCCCCAAACACTTTTAAGTTCCACGCCTAGTATTATTGCACTCAAAACTCGACCAGGTCGTCGTCCAGGTCCAGTAGTACTAGACACGGACTTCTGCCTGGTGGAACTCTGGGTCGAGTATTAATAGTTGCGATCCTATACCGCCTGAACTTCGAGGTCTAGTAATGATAGTCATCGTAATGCAGTTTTCGAAAAATTGGTCTAGCGGTACTAGCTGATGCACTTTGACCTGCACATGCCCATCGCGCAGGAATGGGAGTTGAAGCAATGCGATGTGTGGAAGTTTGTCTCTACTTTCACTGCAGCAAAACAGCGCTTGTTGCAGTTTCAAACCTAGTAATGCTGCGCATCGAACCTATTAACACTAGATCAGACTTCCGTCTCGTGTGGTTGATATCTGGTCTCCTTTTAGTAGGTTCTCGTACCGCAATATGTGCACTGCTTCTATAGTATCGAGATGAACTTACAGCACCATTATCCCGCTGCATTACCAACACCAGCCTCATCCCCCCTCCCACTATTCCAGCGACCCGCACCCTCGGCATCGCATCCCTTTTCCATTGTCTTGGTGCTCTTCACCCGCAGTTTACATCCCGTCTAGCGTCTGTTCCAGTTTGCACTACCACACCCCACCGTGCTGTCAAGTCTCTCATCCTTTCTATCTCCGGCAACCGACACTTTTCGCATCGCATCACTGATTGTATGTTCTACAACTCTTCGACACACCACACACCCCACCCAACCTCCGCTTGGATCCGGTAATCGCACATGACTGAAAACATGGCGCATGTCGTGCAACCTCTACAGTACTGCGGGAATACCGAATAGAAGTCTCGGTGCTCACCTACGCACGCTGTTGCATCGCAACGACGAAGAAACATTCTCGAGGAAAGTTGCAGTGTTGTTGGGGCACGCAAGCAGATCTGACCAGGTAGCGCCTTGCGTCCCTGTGCTTTAGGGAAATCCTGTGGACAGTCCTTGCGTTCGTCATGTTCGCTATCGTCCCTCTCGCGTACCCAACACGGTACGGAAAGTCAAAATCTTTCGATAAATGGTACTGCTGTATCAATGCGTCTCGATTCACACCTTTCTTTGCAGTAGGCGTGAGCAAATGCATCATGCTCTCTTTGCCACACAGCCGACAGCATGCGTTATTGTCAAATGGTAGGCCTACCCTCCATCCCATGCACTACCACGTTCCAGATATCCATACCAGGTTTCGTACACGCTAGAGTGCATACGAGGGGATCCCTCTTGTCGTCCTGAGAAAACGCAATAAGACAGCTCGCCTAGTGGAAAATGTCGTATTTCTCCATTTTCCCAGCCCTCCCGCTGGGCCTTTTCATTGCAGCCTTCTTCGCGTGTGTTCAATGAATTCCACGTGGTCGGGCAGTGCGACCAGTCGTCACCCAATTCGTGCGCTTGTCCCGGCCGTGAAAAACAGTGTCAAATTTGAGCACAGCTACCAGCTAAGCTCTTCCTGACTTCCCTCAAAGGACTGTTTGCAAGAGAGTATCCTTCTCACTGCGAGGATGACGTCCATCCAGATTAGGCTGCAGCGCCTCTGCTTTCCGTGCACTCATTTCCGTCTCAAATGGAAGACAAGGCTACTATGAGTAAGACTGGGCTCCACACACTATCACTCGGGGTTCCCTTCGCCGAATTGCAGAGGTCTGCCGGCCTCCGCATGGCTGCCGAGATCACCTCTATCTTCGGGGGACCCAAAACTTCTCTGTCGCGCTTGTGCGATCGACTCAACTGTTCGAAGGAGCATTCCTATCTCACCCTCCTTGTTGTCGAAAAAGAGCTTCGGTATCAGGACCTCTTTGCTGCTTACTGGTGGAAAAAAAAAAAAAAGCGGTATTTATTTCGCAGCCGCGTACTTGGAGGGTCCGGTCTGGATGCCTCGAAAGCAAATGGTTGTAGCCATCAAAGGTTATGGCTACTGGTGCCCCAGTGGTGTGCCTCCGCACAGAGACGTCTGTGTTTCCGGAACTGGATGCGGATGTCCACCGGGTGCAGTAGCGTAGTAAACGTTCCATCCGTACTGCACATTTGCAATGCCATGGAATCCTGAATTCCGTGGCATTCCAAAATATAGAGTTCGTTTAGTATGGCAGTTTTTCGCCTGCACCCCAACTTCCAAAAAACGAAATATTTGGAACTGCCGCGTCCAGTGAGCGCCCGCACCCACCACCCGCAGTTCATTTCGTAGTAAAGGACCGAGCTCATACTGCGAATTGTGCAGTACACTGCAGTTCCGTATCTCACCTTACGTACCTCAATTTCACATGATGACCTATAGCCTGTCTCACATGAGTGAGCTAAACTTGGGCCCTTCATACTATTAAAAGCCTGCCGGCAGATTTTATGCTACTGCACGGAAGGTCGCTACGTGGAATATGCGCCATCTCCTGCCCTTGGAAACTGAGCATTATGCTCGGTGATGCTGAGCTGCACTGGCTCACCCAGAATATTGCCGACGTGATATGGCAAGAGATGATGTGTACATCTCTGCGCTGATTTCTGGGACAGTATTGTAAGCATAGGGCAACGCAAATAAGCAAAACGTGTAATCCGTGCAATGAGTGGCAGATTGCATGAGTGCTGCTGGAGGGCGTCATTTTAGTGCGTGCCGAACATGACACGTTTAGCCGTATCGCCGTGCTCAAAGGTAGTAGTTCTGACCTTCGCATTGCGTTCGTACAAAAGAGCCTGATTTGTGCATCAACTCGGCTTTGACTAACAATGAGCGCACGAGTGCATACTTCTGGTATCGCGTGATTTGCGACGAAGTGTAGCCAATTGTAGCGCAGGGCTGAGGCCTATAGTCCAGTCAGGATCCTTTCATACGAAACAAGTTTCTTCCTGCGCTATACGGCCACCTGTCTTAAGAAGCACGTGGGGAGTACAGACGCCAACGCTTCACTCCACCCTTGCCGTGGACGTGCTACAGTCGGCCCGTGCAGAACGGGAGGCACACACTTCTTGTTCTGAAGAGATCTTAAACGTATCACACGAAGTGTAGAAACAAACTGAGCCTCGAGTCGACGTCAGAGAAAGGTTCTAAAGATGTATTTCGTGGTCTTGAAAAATAAGTAACTCCGAAGATCGGTCAGGTGCCACTTATGGTACATTCTTGTTTGAAATGAACCCTGTTTCTGAAATGTGAATCCTTTTGGAGGCTTCATTCGTGAACCCTGTATTTGAGGCCAAGAGAATAGGGTTAGGGGGTTCGGGGTATAGGTATTTGGAAAATAGAGGTTTTCTAAAGGACTAGGGGATTAGGGTTTGGGGATAGGAGGGGAGGGGAAGTGCTTGCAGACTACATGAAAAAGAACCTAATTGTGCTGGATAAATTTTTCCGCGTTACTAGCCTGCGAGGATAGTTCATTCTGCTGGTAATGGGAGGGGCTTAAGTCTACACATGTGGAAATACGTGGGCTGCTGGCTGTTGTTCTTCAGATTACATTTCGTACATCCATCTCCTCATGCGTTTTCACATCAGTAGATCTCAGCCCCTGTCCCTAGTGACACCCTTCCGCACCCTACATAATCTACTTATTCTTCCGAGTTCTGTGAAGGGGGCGCCACTGTTCGCAGCTGCTGTTACCGAACAGAAATGTGAGCGTGTGTGAGTACGACTTGTGAAATTTTCACTAATTCGCAAACCTTTTTTTTCTGCTACAGCGGCGGCAAAATTGCCCACTTTTCTGGGCGACCTTTCGTCCAGCCGAGCTCACGTCTCTCTCAGCTGCTATATTGTTTCCTACTCGCCCGAAAATCGCTTTCAAATTTGCCCGTAGTGTTTAATTTTGTTTTGCTTCTCGCTAATCAGCCACTTCTTGGTGTAGTTACCCAATTTCCCTCACTACTTGTGGGAACGGCAATGAAATCTTCGTCGTCATCGGAGTCCGAACGAGCATCTCTAGGGCCGACCTCCTCTGCCCTACAACTCCCATCCGGGTCCGGGTCTCCAAACCCAACCACATCCGCGTCGTCTCCACTGTCCGACTACTCACCTCTTCCATGATTCCTACGACTAACACGGGCCATCTCACTGGCCCGAAACTGCTGTAGTCCTCTCAGTGCGTAGAAGACCTCGCGCGGCACACCCTTCCCTTCGGGCATAAAGTACACATTGTATCGTACCGCTAGCCCATCCCCAATGCGGTCCTGATATCCAGCCCGGCGTGCATGGCATGCCTATGCCCGAAAAACACAGAGTTGGGCGGCACGAGGATCTTCTTTATCTTGAACAACGCCGCCGCTTCGACGAGCTCGCTCTCCCCGTATAAAAACGCGTGTGAATAGTCAAGTACCGACAACGGGAAGCGCACTTCCCCGCTCACGATTGCAACAAAGCGCAGCGACTGCGCTTTCGATGACTTATCAAAGTCATTTTGTGGCGCTTGCCGCGCGCAGTCCTTCCCAGTAACCAAAAACCGATCCCCCGTCTTAAGATTGAACAGCTTCCTCCTAGATATCTCCCTCAGACCTGCGTAGGCGGCAAGCTGATCCACCCACGGGTCTAGCTGCGCACGCATTCGCGAAGTCTATACTCAGTCCCCCGTCGATTCGCAAGATTCCATCAGCAGGCTCTGTGTCCTCGACTAGCGTACGATTCCCAGCTCTCGGTTTATTGCATTCCCCTCTTCTTCCCCTTCGCTCACACACGGGTCCTACCAGGTCTCATTGCGCCACTGTCTCAGTGCATTCTCACCGTGGAATGTGCTCGCAATGAAGGAAAACAACTTTTCAATGGGAGAAAGTTTCCACTTGGGCGTCAGCATCAGGGGCTCGAGCCTTCCGCGCGGAATGTAGCTGGAGTCAGCGACGTTCTCAAGGCACGTGTTGCCGAGATGCTGAAGCTCACCTTATCGCTTCTCGAAGTATGCATATCTTCTACAATGATCCGCAACCCCGTCTGCTACGTTCCTCCACCACTGCATCTGAGGCGGGTTGGGCTTCCAGATGTGCGGACTCACATCAATACCCTTAGGCTTGGTGAAGTACACGTAGCTCCCCATGAAGAACTGAAGCCGATGCATGGCTACGGCATCCTTGATAAAGAGGTACAAGTGCCTCTGGTGCTCAATGAGTATGCGGATGGAAAGGAGCCAGAGCATGGGGTGTGGGTCGTTCGCTGTCCACACCCGCAACTTCTCTTCTTCGTGATCGGATGGGCCGACATATACCAGATTTTCCTAAGTGGGTGGTGTTTTTTCAAACATCACGGTCTTGTCCGCAGTGCCGGCCGGCATCGTGCTTGGAACCTTGTCGTCGAACATCTGCGCGTCACTTTCACGGTGGCCGATGTTCTCCTGGGCCGCCCAGGTCTTCTCAGCGACCCCCCGTTTCGATCGCCCTATTGGCCTTTTCACTTCAGCAGACTTCCCCGTCAGCACAACCTCCACATGTCGAGGCGTTGACCGTGAGGAGAGTCCGACTGTTATTTGCGTGGCGATCGCTTTTGTCGCGGGAAGCACTCCAGGGGCTTTCCGCGCACTGAATGCACGCTCGATTGTAGTCGCGTGGGAAGCAGGAGCACGTCGGGTAGAGCTACGCGTAGAAGGTACAGCAGCTAAGGTCTTCACGCGAGCCGGGGCGGTGAGCTTGCTGGGGCATGGATCAAATTGCTCAGCTACCTTGTTCGCGAAGCGCGTAGCGCGGGCCTTCTTGGGCCTCTCCAGATGTTCTCCAGAATCATTGTCTCTGACGAAAGATGCTGGTCCTCAAGATGAGTGATGCAGAGCTTCTTCGAGGTCGAGGTGTTGAACGTCAGGTCGCGCAGTATTTTCACCATGCCTGAGTCTCGGAGGAAAATCTTGCCTACGCATACATAGCGGCTGGAGGTAGAGAGGCCGATTGCTGGTACCAAAATGGCCTTGGTCCGTTGCTTCCTCAGTTCCCTTCTGACTCAACGCCAGTGGGCCCATGTCGTTCTCCACCGCGAGAGCCTGCATAAAGTGGGTGGCTCTCGTGCGGTAGTGGAAGAACGATTTGTCGTTGCGGATTAGTCCAGCGGAGGTGTTTTTGCTGCGACGCGTCGGACACGATGTCCGTATCCGTCATGTCCCGTCCATTGTTTCGGCAGGCAAGACTCACAACGAAGCGCTCGCGAGCCCATGCCGTGCCGTGCTTCTCCTCTTTCAGATAGGGGACAGCTCGGCGGCGATGAAGGCCTTCCACCATAGCACCCTTAACACCTTCGCGCAACACCATGTCGTCCTTGATGGTCTCGTCAGCGATATCCGGTATCGAGTGATTGTCGCACCGTCGCACTGTGACCGACATGACGCCAAGGTCATACTTGTAGCCGCGCTCAACCATGCTGGGCTGGAAGCCGTCGACGGTGGCCTCCGTGCTCTCGCGACGAACGTGCTGCCGCTTCATGGTCTTTGCAGTATGTGCGTTGACCTCGGTGGACTCGTAATTGGCTCTTGAGAAATTCGGACATGACACCGGATGCCCCTCGGCCTCCACGGCAACCACATCGTAGTCGTCACCATCCGAAAGCTCTGTTACCGGAGAACGGTCAGAAGAAGGGCGCGCCTGGCCCGAGGCGTCCCGGCGCAGGTGTTCGCGGGGTGGCGACTCCAATAGAGAGGGCTGCACGCCCGCTTCGGCCCGGAACTCTTCCCTTGTCGCCGGCCGCCGCGATTCGGGCGCCCATTGTACCCCAGGCTGCGGCTCCGTACGGGGCATGAGCGAGTCACGGGTGGAGGTCGTGATGGGAAGTTTGTCGGTCATTTTGGAAGTACGGAACTTGCGAGAAGGGATCAACTATGCGAATGAAGGAGGAGTGATTTTATAGTAGGAAGGCGGAGAAAATGAGAGAGCATCCCTATGCGGGGGAGGGTGCACGCGTGACAGTAGAGAACGGACGGACTGAGAGAAGAAAGTCGTACCGTAGGAGGGGTAGAAACACGACGGCCATAGGAGGATGAACGGGCACGGTTAGCGGCAATTATCGTCTCGCACAAATGGAACGAATCGTGAGCAGGCTGCAAGACCTAGATTTCACGTTTGAGAAACATGCGATTTTCTGGGACGGAGGTGATGTCACTAATGACAGGGGTTGAGATCGACAAAAGTGAAAAAACATGGGTAGAGAGATGGTATTTTTCCGATTAAATTTCGCGCATCCGTCAGGTCATGTGTTTTCAAGTGTGTAGATCTCCGCACTGTTCACAAGTGACACCCCACTAGTCTAAATTTCGATTACTTTTCAAACCTCTTTGTTCTGCTCTAGCGGCCGCAAAATCGCCCACTTTTCTGTGCGACCTTCCTAGCAGCTGAGCCCAAGTCTCTCTCAGGTGGTTCAGTGTGGCATGCTCGCCTGGAACTGGCTTTGAAACCGGCATATACCGTTTAAGTTCGTTTATCTGCACGCTATTTTGGAAGATCCTACCATGGACTAAGATGCTAAATTTATCCCCGTAGTTTACGAACGGGTCCCCGCTTTTCGGGATCTCATGCGTCGCTCGGATCGTACCGATGTTCACTGAACCGAGAGCTCTCCGCAACAATTTCCCTCAATCTTTATAAAAATCTACATTTGTGTCTCGCGCTCTACAAGTACCTCTGTTTCGCTCCTCCTCATCCCCATGCAAGTACTGGGCTTCATTGACAAACCCGGCCACAAAAAATGGTGCCGGTAGGATATACATTTGATGCCTCGGATCTTCACGGGACTCCACCCACCTCTCCACGGGAGAGGCTACACGGTTGAAACGGTCTTTGTCTACCCCCGAAATTCCACCTCCGTAGATCTTCGTCTTCTCCCGCGTGCGATCACGCAAGTTTGCGGACAGGAGCGTCACATAGAAGGCGAGGGTCGTCTCTCGTTTCGAGAAGACCCGGTCCTCAGGCACCACGATTCCGACACCTTTGTAGTTCACCTTCGACGGACGCACTACCACACACCTCACCATCGCTTCCACCGCCCGTAATGTTAGCGGCTCTTGCGTGTCCAGCAGGTCAAGGTACTTTGCCGGCCAGTTGTCTACTAAGGCCCGTGGTTAGCGCAGGGAACGCATGGGATCCCCGGCGTAGTTCGCAATAAACCGGACTATGTAGTCCCGTAGACATTGATACCGGGGCCACTCAGCAGAAACCTCCGCGGGGCTGCTCCCCCTCCTAGCAGACACGTTTCGCTTCACGCCTGCCAAGTACCTTGTGGCAAGCTGCGCAACCTGCGGAGAGCCACCGATGTCGTACGCGGTACTCACAACGCTTTCAGAAAACGCTTTAACCAAGTTGAGTAGAGCTTGACTAACGCAGCCGTCATCCTTGTCGCACCCCACAAAACAACGATGTCTTCGAAGCCCTAGGCATGCTTTTGCGGTCGCGCAAGGCCCACTGAGCAGGTCAACCACGAGGTCCTCAGGTGTCGAATACTGCAATAACAGCTCGCTCATGTGCTTGATGCTCTTCTGTTCAGGTCGAAGCATCTTCACGCGACTCCCTTCTTCAGCTCCTCTCACCACCTCGTCGGGCTCAAACTGCCGGATTCCATGTATACAATCCGTTCGCGTTGCGTACGAAGACTGCACGTACCCGTTCCTTTGGTCGCATACCCGGGCGAACTGCACTTCAACCGGCACATGCCTCTGCCGAAAGTGAATAGAACATCGCGGGACTGAGGCGTGGGCAAATACTTTTACACCCGGGTTTTGCGTGTAATGACCTCGAGCTCGAGCGCGGACCATCGGCCGGTCCTCCACGTTAAACGTGACGTCCCTCCCCCGTCTCCTCCTCGAAGTACTAGCCCCGTTACTGACCTCGTCGTACATATCTCGGCTGACAGGCTCGAAGAGCGGAAGGCACATGGCAAACTGTCGACCAGTACAGAAAATGATGCCGTGGTATGTTTTATCAAGTAGTGCGTGGAATATTAGGATGGGGGCGTTCATATCCGTGTAAGTGAAGACATCATCGGCAGGGTTGTTCGCGCCCCGCTCGCTTCTGGTGTTGAGCGAAGGCTCCGTTAACAGCAGCTCAACGTTACCCTCCTGGCACTCACCAGAGCCGTCAGCGTGATGATCGAAGAGGTCGTGGAAAGTGCAGCTGTGGAGATGACTGTCCGAATCCATCACGTCAAGCAACTCCGTGAGAAGGATGGCCGATGGATTCCCCTCGGGAGCAGCTCTTCCGACAACTACTCCGGCGGTGAAGATGGGCGAATGCAGTTGGCTGGTTCGGGGACTTCACGAAGTGGGTCTTTTTGCTCTGGGGCTAATGGGTGGCGAGTGGACCAGAAAGCCTCACTACTTTGCCCCGTGCGACTGTATGCGACAAAATGCCCCGCTTCGCTGTCGCTAGCCTGCAGGTACGGCTCCATCTCCTCCTTTAGCCGGAAAGATTGAGAACGAGGAGGCTGTGTGGATAGTCCCACACTGGGCGTGGGTTTCGACAGTGTCATCCGTCGACGACGACGCGGTCTTGTGTCTTCCAAATTTGCATGCGACAGAACCGAGTCCACCTTCATCACCTTTGAACAGGCACCATCATCTGCAGTCGCTTCACGCTGGAGCTCCAAGGCCTCCCGGGTATCCACGCTCAAGTCGCCAATGAGCCTTGGCAAGTGGTCATAGCGCGACTCGAAGCGGTCCAGGTACGGCCGGTTGCTGCCGTGCTTGATATCGTCCAAAGTTTCGCTTGTAACGATGGCTTGCAAGCTCTACAGGAAGAGACTGGTAACCGCCCACATTGCGGCTCCTTTCTCTGCACATCGGCCCCAAGCTATAGTACTACTTGTCGTCTCCTCCACACTTACTACCCCATTCCTTTGCAGCGCGGTCTCCTGCGTGACGGGTGCAAAGCCATCAGCGCGTGACTTCAAAGGCACAAAGCGCTGAACGCGCGCACGAGACAGAACGTAGGGTCCGACTAGCACCTCGCAATCCAAAACTCCCACTGCCTTCCCCAGCTCCGTAAGTAGAGTCCGACTAGCGTCTCTCAATCCAAAACTCCTACAGCCCTCACCAGCTCCTTCCACACACGAGCCAGAAGCTGTACACCAAACGCGAGACGACTTCCGCATTGATTTATCTCCTTCAAAGCGAATACGCGTTTGCTGCCACGCCCTGACTGGCATATGTTTAAGCCGTGGAACAATATGAGGACCTCGAAGGTTTTAGGGTGGCCAACAGAAACGGTTCCTGGCAGAACCACATCCCGAACCTCGCTGACCTTAGAGGGAATCAATTTAGTGCCAGCAATAAGGAACACCCCATAGTTCTTCTGGCTCAGGTTCGCATCCGCGATCTCCCCAGTGCTCTTGTCTTTTTGGGGCCCGAGCACGACTGACAGCGCTGCACGCGCTATCTGTTTCATCTGCTCGCTGCCCAGCCCCCGACACACCGGGTCGTTGCTCTATATATAAACGCGGAAGTCGCTGTTAGGCTTGCGCTGCTTGCTCTTCACTGCCGCAATTTTCTTGGTCATCATCAAGGACCGGTCGTCTGCTGCGATGACAAAGCGCAGGAAGGCCGACATGTGGAACTTCATAAGGTCAAACTTCGCGTTCACTTCGGACGAGGACAAAACGGCAATGAGGGCCACGCAAGTACACACCGGCTGTGTCGGGTTGGCCGAGCTCCTTCGGCGGCATGGTAATAGTGCGATGAGGAACAAAAGAGGGAAAGAAGCCCAAGAATGATGTCGATGCAAGGAAGGGTGATCGCAGCATCGCAAGCAAAGCAAGGAAAACCACGTCTATAGGGGTACAGGGAGGAGAGACGACGACGAAGGGAGGAAAGCAGGCAGTACCACGTCGATATATCGGTATCAAGACGGTGTGAGGTGTCGTGCTGTGGGAGGAGGTGTATACCATTTGTATTGTGGACAGGTAGGAAAGGGGCTGGATCGCGACCTGCTCACACACGCTTACGTACCTGTTCCATAGCGGCAATTATAAGCAACGGTTC
>JAUKWC010078160.1:0-31194 GCA_032356245.1 Endocladia muricata
GGGGGCGCTTCCTGAAATAGAATCACTCTTACTTTTCTTTACTTTTCTCAACCACCGAGCACCTACGGCTGCACAACCTCCAAACAACTTCGCCGCTCCCTTGTTAACAGCATTCTCTTTCACAGCCCATGTCAGTTTCTTTGCTTCCCCTTCAGCTTTTCACCAGTCTCTCTCTTCGCCCAACGATCCCGCAGCCTTTAGTTTGTTCGTCTTAACGTCGTCTCCTTGCCTTGTCCCCTTGCACACAATCCGACAGTTTTGACCTCTTTCCCGTCCACAAACTACCCGAGCTTGCACTTTCACCATTCTCTGTGCGTATCCAGCACCCCCTTTTCGTGAATCTGCAGTACACCTCAACTTTTCAGCTTTGGCCGCACCCTGCGAGGTTGCAGTTCCCACGGCCCACCCGCGCGTATGACGTCCACCACTGTGCTTCCCTCGATGCATCAGATGTCTCCGGCGCATTTGGGCAATTCGGCCCTGTCACCTGCCCCTGCTGCCTCCTTTGCCGCAAGCCTTATTATCGAGGACGGGCAGCATCCGCCCGTTGCGCTGTCTGCTTCGCCCGTCTCTCAAAAGTCACGTTCCTCAGCTTTGTCATCATCGGGATCGCAATCTGTTGCGCGCAAGCGACCGCGGTTCAAAGCGAGCGCTCCGCCGCCCATCATTATTCCACCGCGCCCACCCACTTCGCTTCCAACTGAGTTTTACTCTACGTCCTCCATCTCCGATCCGGCACAGGCCACGCGTTCGCCTGCTTCTCCAGCCTGGGAAGGTGGTGCCCGTTCGGCCTCGGCGACCCGGAGAGGCACGCGACGGAGGCAGAATGAGGATCGCGTGTTTGGGTATGCACCTTTACGCATATTTGGAGTGTGCGATGGGCATGGTGGGAGCGATGTAGCTCAATTGGTGGCTGATCGGTTTCCGGCGTTGATGGTAGAGGGGTGTGCGCTGAAGGATGCGTTTGCTGTGGTGGAGAGGGAGGCCTGTGCAATGCTACAGAAGCACCAGTTATATGTGGGAACTACTTTGACAGTTGTGGAATTAACATCGAAGCGGCATCTCAAGGTGGCACACGTGGGTGATTCAAGGGCCATGCTTATCGACGGTTCAGGTCGTGCGAACACATTGACCCGTGATCACTCACCCTCTCGACCAGACGAACAGAGGAGAATAGAGTCAGCTCGAGGAGGTGTGTTTGGCGGACGGGTGAACGGTGTTTTGGCTGTGAGTCGTGCAATTGGAGATCCAGGTCTTAAGACAGTTGTAAGTGCTGAGCCGGAGGTTGCGGGTTACCATCTGAAAAGAGACGATCAGTTACTGGTCCTGGCTAGTGACGGATTGTGGGATGTGGTGTCCGATCAAGAGGTCGCCAAGTTTATACGTGCATTGCCATTAGAGACGGACACGGTCGCTGTTCCAATGGACTTGGGTGCCGCTGCGAAGGCTCTGGTCAAGTTGTCTGTGGAGAGGGGTTCGAAGGATGATATTTCAGTTGTCCTGATTGATGCGCGCAAAATATCCTAAACGTGTTTCTGGCCGTAGATAGTCGTTTATAAGTCCGAAGGGAGGACGGTTGACTTCGCTACAACGAAGTCTTTTCACGGAATTCTGCTATTGTAAAACCTAATGAAATATGTATTCTATCGGTGTCATCGTTTTGCAAGTTTTGTTTCCCGCACGGCAATGAGTTGTTGGATTTCCAAATGACGATGACCACTAGTTCATTTTCTCATTATCAATCATTATCAGGATGGGAAGACGCTACTCGCTTCTTTGTGAGAGCGATGTAGACGACGTACTACGAACCCTCTTTCAGGGATCTTTTTGCCCGTCGCAGACAACAGAGCTGCCCGTCAGAGGTTCCTGCACATGTTGCTCAGATTATGGATACTGACTCTCCACCTCTTGTGCCAGTCTGCAGCATGTGCGAATACGGTGTTGCAGCTCAGTCAAGTGGTAGGTGGAGTCGTCGTCGCAAAAGCTAGGACGACTGAGAAATGCCACAGGAATCTGTCGCATTCGCATAGGAGATCGCGAGCAAATGTCCAACTCCAACATGAGGAGAGCTTCGCACAAGCGTCGGATAGAGTGTATTGCAATTCCTGCTTTTATTCAAAACGCGATGTTACTGTGTCTGTGCTAAAGATCCGGAAGGATCTCGACCACGTCGGTTCGTAAACGCTTTTGCAACCACAAACTCCAACGAACTTAGAGCGGCTCGCACTTCCCCCGTCTCCTTTGCCAGTGCGTTGAGAACGCCAAAATTTGCCCGCAGGTTGTTCACATCACGCACAAATATATCAGTGGTTTCGCTCAGCTGTTCAATAGACGCAGTCGCTTCTTTTGAAAGGGAATCTGTCGTTGCTGCATGCGAGACAGTGACTCGAGCAGCTCGCGATGTTCTCAAAGAAAGCGCTTTCGTGACATCTACAATCTGGTCACACATCTTACTGACTTGAGCATCCATATCTTTCACACGTGCCTGCACATCATCTACGAGGTGCTCCGAACCTGTTTGCGTTTCCTCCTCGTCGCCATACTCCTTCACTTCTGCAAGTTGCCCACTCGGACAATGAACATTCTCAGGTTCAGGCAAACCACCTGCACTGATTGTTACTGCGCTACCGTCCTTTAGCAATGGGATGAAGCTCTGAATCTTCCTCTCTGGTGGCAAATCATTTTCTTGTCCATTTGACATGATGGAACATTGCGAGCTTGCCTCAGCGTCACAAACGTCGGAATAGTTGGGAGGGTACGTTTTGTATATATGAACAGGCCGCACAATAGATTTGGAGATCAGGGTATCCAGTAAATCTCGACTTACGCCCCTTCGGTACTCCAAAAGCGCAATACTCGTACTGGTTATCGGTGTCTTCACAAACCTACTGCGGATTCCAATGTCTTTCGATGTATCTAAGGATATCCTCGTCTCAAACGTTCGACAATGTTTCACAGTCTGAATGCTATGAGTTCTTTCTGACAACAGCTGCTCGGACCGACCAGTAACTGGTTTTGCTTTGAAGTCCGAAGCGATATAATGAGAAGCGTCTCAAGAGTTGGGACTCGTAATTCAGTGCAAGACTTTCAGCCTATTCGTCGTAAAAAAGCAGAAGGTGCAAATAGTGATGCTGTCTATGGGAACACTGGTACTCGACTGACTGAAGTTGAAACGTTGTATGCGAGAAGGTGAAAAGACTTCAGGAATACCGGGCGGAAAAAAAGTGGCACCGCGAATCAATGGGTGTAACGACTGTGAGACCAAACGGAATTGGAACATGCCCGTCTCCACAGCTTTTGAGCGGATCCGGTGTTTTCAAAATATTGATCGCGAAGAATTTGCTTTCTGATTTACTCCACAGACAAGAACAAAATTTAATTTGATTCAGATGGTGGAAGCCTTTTGTAGAGCCGAATCATCCTCGCTATTTCCTATCGTTGCGACAATCGATACGACGATCTGGCGTTATCCTCGATTTAAGACGTGGGATACCGGATATAAAAGCAAGGGCAGCAACACAATTCTTTCTACGGTTGACCAACAGTTTTTTTTGAGAGTAAGTATCGCAGCAAAGTTGACGTATCACACGGCAGCATACTCTAGCAAGCATTAGTTATAGAGTACCGGAACGCAACTGAATAATTGGGTGTTTAGCAGAGGCATTCATCTGTATGTCATATATTGCGAAACCTCGCCACATCAAAGCAGCCTTTCCAATGCCTCGAAAAAATATAAATTATCGGGTGAAACGCCTACAACGTTGTAAAGTTCTACTCTCAAGGATTAGAAGTACAGAGTAGAATATCACCACATGACAACACCGTTCTGTGTCATCGTCTGGAGTAGCTGAAGAGCTGTAGATGCCTGTACATCTACTATGCCTTCATCTCATATGGTGCGCCTTGGCTTCTGAACTTAGGCGTGCAGATGTTCTCCGGAAAACACCAGGCAACTACGCTTTCACAGACCGACCCGTCAGATTAGCCATTAATGTAACAAAGTTCTGATAAGTACAAACGAAGTCGCGTCAACGTGTCAAGTTGAGGTATATTTGTCGCTGAGCCGAAAGCACTTATTTCAGACTGGTATTCTATTTCAATCAAGTGAACCATATGAAGAAACATTGTGGGGGTGTGTGCTCACGGCCGGTTCTTCGAATTCGTTTACAGGCTCGCGAAATACCATGTAGACCCCGCAACAGAGAACCACAGAAGAACTTATAGGCGTTGTGCATCAGATGTAAGTTTTCATTCACCTACTTCACGGCGCTGATCCTTTCAAGAAAACATACCTCATTGGTAAAAAGTGGGAGAGTTGGGCGTTCTTCAGCGGCAGCGCTTGGGGAAACAAATATATCATGACACATCTCTGTGCCCGCATTCTTCGCCAATTTACATAGTGACATTTGCTAAACTGTAAATATTGACGGGTTTCAGTCCAGAATCTATTTGGGAATACAGCGAGCGATACTGATACGACAGTATTGAGTACAAGACATCGAACCGTGAATTTTCGGACGGGTTCGTTTTTATTATTGTCTTTGAGTGCTTTTGCTTGATTCACAATTGAGTTGCACTTTTGTGTACATTGCGTCATGATGCAGATAGCAACTGTCCTGCTGCGCTGCGTAACCGTATTGCTACGTACATACAGTACAATACACATGTTATGTTGTGAAGCAAATCAACCACAGAACGAATCATTATTCGGCATGTCAGGAACGAACTGAACATGTTCGGGTTGAGCCCTACTTTGAGCCGGAGCAAATATCTCGCTAACGCCAGTTTGCCATGCAGACCTGCAGCAAGAATGCAGGATGACTCTCTATTCTTTTTTCCAGTAGCAACCGAAAGCTAAGGTCTCTCCGGTTGTTCATGTCGGACTATTTTTCAAGCATTGTGGCAACTACTTGGGTCGGGGCGGCATATATAGAGTTTATTTCTCTTCTGGAGAGTCCTTATACTCCGCGCAGCTTGTAGTCCCCAGATCGTCGCCGCAGAGATACGGAGCGACAGAGAAGAAACGCCACAGCAAGTAGAATCTTCTCCCGGAATAAGTTGGCGGCACACATAGAACATTGCGTTTCAGGCTCGAGTCCTATTTGGATGACTTATTTTTTCGCAGCGGTTTAAAAAAGATCATCACCTTAAGCCAACTGTTGTATATGTGGTAATGTTCGCTCGCGCAGATGTGGTCTCGACGTCGTAATATTTGGAATTCTCGATGTTACCGTCCTATTGCGGCCGTGCTTCTTATCGCTTTTCTCGCAACAACGAGAAAAAGTGTTGCAAACCTCACTCACAACTCGATATTCCAACGATCCGTCTCGTGGCCAAAACGATCAGAATAATGACGACCCGCAGACTGTTGATTGGTGGTTGTATCCGGAGATTTTGTTAGAGGAAAGGCAAGAGGGAAGGCGGATGTTCAATAAAAGTATCCTGTACCTCAAACCTCACAAAACCGGGTCAGAAACATTCAAGGCAATTCTCATTCGAGTTGCTGATTACTACAATCTGACAGATGATAGAAATCACAGCTTGACTTTTGGTTCAATGTCAAAAGAAGAAGTTCGGCGAGCAAAGCCAACATACGATGTATTTCTTGAACATCGTCGACACAGAGAGGGCAAAACTGAAATGAGATTGCGTGGGTGGAAGGACGGCGATTTCAACAGCGGACGAAATGGAGAGCTGCCGAAGAGAAAGTTGTTGAAAGTGGTCACTATTCGCAATCCTGTCGATCGACTTTTCAGCCAATATTTCTCACACCGCAGGTTCAAAAGATTTGTACCTCGAAGAGTTGAGAAAAAGGTTGGAAAACTTTCTCTGAGAGAGGAATTGGATGATTTTCTTGAGTAGCTTCAGCAATATCCGCCTAGCAGGCAAGTATCGTACCTCATGGATGTTCCTAAAATCGCACTGGGAGTGGACATTGGACAAGTGATGTCTACGCGCATACAGAAAATTGTAGAATACTACGATCATGTCGTAGTTGCGGATGAATGGAAACAGTCGGTGTGTTTGCTTGGTTTTGCTGAGATGATAAACCCAGAGCTTTTATTTGTTGGATCAAAACGGAACACCAGTGTTAAGTTCAAATTCTCACACAGATTCGACATACAGATGGCAATTGCTGACGAAAGCATTGTCTCCAAAGTACTTGAAAAAGCCAAATACGATATTGTTCTATACAACTCTCTATTCAGAAAGTTCGTTGAGCAACTGGATGCAGTTTCTAGTACGCAAATGCAAAGATACTGCTCCGCAATTACTAATTCTGAACAGGACAAGGAACTGTGAGGCAACCCTACTCCATCGAGCGCCTTTCTGCTCATTGCGTTATCATCATGATTATTCTTGGTTCACCTGTAATCAGGCTTGATCTTGGCTGCTAAAGAGAATGAAACAAATCGTCAAAGATTTTGCTTCTTTTTTTGAGGACAACGGCTGCTCGCGAGAAGCAATGGACAGGGTTAACTTTATATTTCTCCCCACTCAACTAAAGAGCTAACCAAGTGCAAAAATGAGGCACGACTGGTGTTGACAATTCGCGATGTAGTGTTCGACTACGTTATTAATTTATAGATTCCGCGAATTAATCAATATATTCCGCCGACATGATGAAAGCCCGCCCGTGGTGGATATCCTAGCTAGCCAGTGTCTGTTGGGTATTGGCTTTTGCCCCATTTGAGGCCAACTGACCGTCGAGAAAGTAAGCAATTTATGTAGTACGTATGGTGAATATGCTGATTCTTGTGCTTGTATTATACACCTCACCCCCTTCAATGATATCAAAATGGAAGGTTGCAAACTCCGTTGCACTTGAACTCTGACTGCGCAAAACCTCCGCGGATTTTTTCAACAGCTCCACTCTGTCCGGATAGAGTACTACACGAGTATCAAGTACATATTAAAAATGGCGAAAGCGGACATCTCCTTGACCCTTCAATATCTCCGCGAAACTTGACCTCATCTGAGGCCAAATGTCCAGTAGAAACTAGGTTCTGCGACCGTGCAGAAATCAGAAATTATCCAGATGGGAAAAGGATGAAACCTCACAAAACCGAAAAAGAATATATTCCACACCTTCTCTATTGTCTAGTGGGCATTGCGTTTTGCCTCGTAGGAGGTCAAGTTTGGCCCCTGACGAGGCCAACTGACCACCGAGGAAAGGTGTAAATTTTACTATATATATGCTAAATATATTCGATGTAGTACGTCTCAGTTACCTCACCATCTTCTGTAAAATAAAGATTCAGTAATTTAAACCCGTTGCCTTTACACCACGAAGCGGTGAAATTCCATCCAGTCGGGCTACAACTTCACCCTGCCCGGATAGAATACTTCAAGAGCTTCAGGCAGATACCAATAACAGCTAAAATGTATGTCTCGTTGCTCCCTTAATACCAGCTCGAGATTTGACCTCATATGTATGTGATCAATTGTCATGGGAACACTAGTGTCTATTGGACATTGAGTTTTGCTTCATATGAGGTGAACTCTGGCCTCATATGAGGCCAACTGACCACTGAAAAAGTATGAAAAGTATATAATACATGTAGTGAATACGCTAGTTGTTGTACGTGCAATTTATCTCACCCCCTTCTATAATATCAAAACAAAGGGTAGCCTACTCCGTTACACTAAAACTCTGACTACGCAAAAAGTTCGCTGATTTTTTCTTCAGCTCATTCTGCCAGAACAGACAACTCAAAGACCTTCAAGTAGATATAAAGAACAGCGGAGGTTGATATCTCCTTGATATTTCAATATCTCCGCGAAACTTGGCCTCATACGAGGCAATTTGACCTCATATGAGACCAACTTTCAAGTCGACATATAAAATCATTAGGAATTCTTTTTAACTTCTTCTTTTCGCCCAAGCGACGCCCTGTAGTGTTGAGAGTTAGGACAGGCTATAGCTGTCCATCTCCACCGACAGCAGGAGCGAGAATTCCACCGAATATCCCGAAGAGTCCTCAATTTTCAAACACCATGTCTTCGACTTCCGACCCCCGTCACATCGTCAGATCGCGAGTTCATACTCGCACTCGCCTTGTAACCTCCGAATCCAAGTGTTGAAGGTTGTATGTGGCCAACTGGAAGGCCAAACAATCTCTGGAACTGTCAGCGATGTCAAGAAGTCCAAGGTCAAAGGCAGAAATGTTACTGATGTGAATGTCAGCTGGGAGCTTGCCGATAGTATCAAGGTCAGGTCACTGCTGCCGGCAAACATCAAGGCCTGATAGAGTCCTGAAAACGACGCTGAAACAGGAATCCGAATCGCTCCTCAAACCTCTGAGTAATTGGGAAATCAATCATGCGGTCCTGAATTGGGTGTTGACACCGACCTCGTCACACCCATGGATGGAGAGGGTCACGGTGTCACAAGGAGCACAAACAAAACTGCATCTGGACCGGTCGTTCAGGTCGAAGGTACATTGTGGGCTCGTGCCGAAGGTACGCTGGAAATAAATGGTTTCATTTGCACGAAGCTTTGGAAGGTCATTGGCCAAATCGACGAGATTGTATCTGAGAGCTCGTATCCTGCATTATTGACCCCATTCGACTACTTTGTGTGGAGCCCCCCGCAGCGTCACCTGAATTGCAGGGTTGTGTGGACAAACAGGGAACTGGAAAGTCAGTATTTTGGGACCACAAGCAAAGGTGAAATTTTACGCTTTTTCGGGATACTGGTCCTGATGACAACATGCTAGTTCAGAAATCGTTCCACATTGTGAAGCAACAACACGAGAAGCAAGCATTTGCCATCTGTGCGTTTTGGAGACACAATACCTCGTAACTATTTTCAGCAGCTCGGTACCTGCATTGCATTTACCGGAGGTGGAAGCAGCGCTGAGACAGTGGATCTGAGACAGAACCTGGTCAAAGGTCTTGTTAATGCAATTAATGATCATCGGGCCACCAAGATCAAGCCGTCCCAACACATATGCGTCGATGAGAGTATGTCGAGGTGGTACGGGCTATGGGGGAGCTTAATTGCTATTGGCATTCCACATCATGTGTCACTCGATCGCTCGCCGGAAAGTGGGTGTGAAATTAAGTTAGCTTGTTGCAATATCAGTGGCATCATGATTCGTCTCGAGCTGACATTGTCAGCAGATGGTAATGTCCACCAACGGTACGAGGGCAGCTATAACCACAGAACCTCCGTACTTCTGAGACTGGTTGACCCATGGTTCCAGACGGACAGGGTCTTCTGCGCTGAATCGTACTTCACGTCAGTTAAGACAGCTAAAGTTCTCCTTGACATTGGCCTGAAGCTTACTGGTGTTGTCAAGACAGCTAGAAAGGGTTACCCTATTGACTACCTCTCCGGACCGGAAATAGCTGACAAGGGTTCTCACGTCACGATGGTCACTAGGAAGCCCGATATCATGGCTGTCATGTGGGTTGACCGGGATAGACGCTATTGCATCAGCTTTACTGGGACAACCTCGGCGGGCGACAACATATACAGTGAGAGGTGGAGGTCCCGTGACGAAAACCCCCACCTGGACAGCATTGGGATTTCCATTCCGAAAGTATGTGAGAACTACTACGGAACATGCTCTCAGATTGACAAGCACAAGTGCTGTCGTCAGGATGACCTTGGGCTGGAAAAGAAGTTTGAGGTTAAATATTGGGCGATGACAGTCAACAATTCTCTACTGGCTATCTGCATCATTCACTCTTGAAAGCTGTACTCAGGATGCCAAAAGATTAAAGTGTAGATTCCGAACTATTTCGACTGCCAACTAGCAGGCAGACTTATTGATAGCGGTGTGGACGGACGTTTGTAAGCTCGTAGGAGGTCTGCAGCTGAAACCTTGAATGACAGCACGGAATCCGACAGTGGGTTTAGGGTCCATCTAACCGGCAGAAAGTGCAGACGTCTATCGTGTGACGGAACGTCATCAAATGCGGCCTATCAATCTCGCTGTTTTGTCTGTAAGAACACAAAGAAATCGGAATTTATATGTTGAGGTTGTTTCCGAAATATTCGCCACGAAGTTTATATTTGTCATCCTGAAACGGGCAGGGATTGCTTTAAGCAGCACGTCCAGGAGGTCCATCGTTTCGAATATGAAGGAAATGAGGAGTTGGTTTTTAAATGTTTCAGTAATCTGGGAAGTGAAGTCTGAGTCTCATGTTGGTGAGCGACACTGGTTGACATCATAGTTATCAACTCTAAATGTCTACCAAAATTAAGAAAAATTCTATAGCCTCTAACAGTTCCATCGGCGCCATAATAATTGCTCAATTTCGTTGCATCGCTGTGGAATACCGCTTGAGGAGATGTCACCGTATACCGTCTTATGTTGAAGTGGGCTCTTTACAAGAATCCTGAGACACAATTACTTCGGAACCTGTCGAGTCCTCAGAGAGGATTTCGAATCGCAAAGGCGCTCAGCGAGAATCGGGCTCGCGGTGAGATGCTCTCCCAGCAGTCCGAAGACCACTGGGCTAACTCGTCGCAGTTAGATGTAGTTGTAGAAATGTATCTACTGTAACGAGAAAGGAGCACAAGGTGGGCTGTAGAGGTACTGTACCTTTATAATATGATAAAAAATCGAAGGGTTCATTTATGTATTGCAGCCATGGTTCTGGTCTCATATGAGGCCATAGCTGACCTCATATGAGCCAAAACTCACTGTCCAATCGACACTAGTGTCTATGGGATACTGGGTTTTCCCTCATACTATATGAGGTCAAAATCGTGACTGCCATAGATTATTTAAACCTTCGAAGTTTCAATAGATTTTAGTGGTGTAGTAGATCTGCCATCCATCTTGTACTCCCTTCCCGTTCAAGTCGGAATTTTCTTCGACTATTTGTAACTACGAGTTAGTCCAGAGGTCTTCGGGCTACCTTGAGAGCTTCTGTCCGCGAGTACGATTCTCGTTAAGTGCTTTCGTGCTTCGAAGTCCTCTTCTGAGGACTCGACAGGTTCCAAAGTAGTTGTGTTTCAGGGTTCTTTCAAAGAGCCCACTTGAACATAAGACAGTATACGGTGACATCTTCTCAAGCGGTATTCCATAGCGATGCAACGAAATTGAGCAATTATTATGGCGCCGATGGAACTATTAGGGGCGATGGAAGTTCTTTCCAATTTGCAAGACATTTTTACGTGACGACTACAACATCGATGAGGACAGCTTACCGACACCAGATATAGACTCCAGTCCTGAAATTACTCGAAGACTTTGGACGGTACTTCTCACGTACTTCATACTCGAAGCCACGCATCTCCTGAATATGCTGCTTAAGGCGATCTCTGCCAGTTCTGGGATGGCAAATGTAAACTTCCGAGTGAATATTTCGAAAACATCCAGAACATAGAAAAATCGATTTCTCCGTGTCGTTATGTAACGAACCGCGACATATTAAGCAGTATTTGACGACTTCCCGTCAGATAAGAGAGATCTGCGCTTTACCAGGACTAGTTGAACCCCTCAGTCGCAGTCAAAGTCCATATTATCATTCGAGATATCGTTTACGGTCCTTCTACGTGCCTGTGAAGCCTTATGCACACTGTTTTCAACGAGTCCGTATGCTGATTGGCAGTAAAAATCGTATGGAGTCAAGGCTTTGCTTTTTCGGTATTCCGGGTACAGTCTTCGGCAGTCAAGAATACAGATAGCCAGAAAGGAGGCCATGATTCTCATTGCTAGAACTTTAAGCTCGAAACTCTTCTTCAATACGAGATAGTCCTCGAGACAGTAGTTGTGCTAGTTAACCTGGGAGGACGTTTCATAGTGGCTTTCAAATACGTTAGGAACGGATACGTCAATGCTCTTCAATTAATAATTTCCGTCATGGGACCACCGCTCTCACGCCAAATCTTGTCGCTAGCCGAGGTTGTACCAGTAGAGCTGTTGAAGTAGCACATATCACGGTCAACCGACACGATGGCCAGGGACTCAAGATTAGTAATGAGAATAGTGACGTTGGAACCCTTGTCGACTGTTTCTGGCCCTCAAAGTTTGGCAAAAGCTTATTCGCTTCTGCCTAAATTGGCAGCACTAGTGAGGTTTAGGGCATTCTCAAGATTTCTCTCGCAGTCCCAACCGAGGTAATATACGAGTCGGCACAGAAACCTGGCCATGTGAGACCACTGTTCGGCTAGTTGGAGAAGCACTGAATGGTTGTGATAGTAGCTGCTCTTGGAGTGCTGGGGAAAATTGCCATTGGCTGAGAACGGCAGGTCAAGACGAATCGAACTGCCACTAACAACGCAAAAAGCCTATTTGAGTTCACATCCGCATTCTGGCTCCTGGTCGGGTGACACATACAGTGGAATACGAACGGAAATCCTGCTCTCCCGCAATCCGTACCACCTGCATATAATTTCGTCGACGCATGTTGCGATGAGTTGGCCTCACCGCCGTAGTCGGATGGTCACCCATAGCACCAGCAATAATATTGACCGGGTTCTATCTCGGATCTATAGCCATAGCGCTGTTTCCTGCTTCGGTAGTTGCAATAGGGGTACAAAGTTGCTCGAAACGGTCGGAAGGCATAATGGCACCAAAATGAGCAGATGATAACTGCCTGCTGTATGTCATACTGGTCTACAAAGCGGGACGATGTCCAGACCGGCATCTTTGTATCTAGACCAAAACCCGGGAAAATCGAAACATGTCTTCTTTAGTTGTTGTCTCGAAACTTTCACCTTCCAGGTCTGTACTTTTCCACACAACCATGCAGTTTAGATAGGACTGCGGAAACATGCACATGAAGTACTCAAATGAGGCCAGTATCGTAGGGTAGGAAGTCTCAGACATAACCATGTCGAATGGACCAACGGCCTTCCAATTGTTCGTGCGAACGAAGCCATTAAGCTCCAGTAAGACCTTCGTATGAATCCACACTATACCACTGGCCTCACTGATTGAGACATGTGCATCCTGGGTTGTGCTCTTTGTCAAGCCGTGACTTTCTCTATGTAGCGGTGTGAAGAGTTTGGCGTTGGCATCCGATTTGGAACTGTTCGAGTGATTTCTGAACTGCTTGGAGATATAAGGAGCATCTAAAGTTCCAATTTCAGCGGCGTTTTCTCGACTCTCTCCTGCGCCGATATTTTTCAGTCGTAGTTAATCGTCCTTGACACCGTCTGGAAGTTCCCAGCTGACGTCGGCATCATTGATGTTTCTGTCGTTAATCTCGGACTTGTTGACTTCTTTCACGGTTCCTGAGACTTTCTTGCCATTAAAGTTGGCACCATGAATCCTTCAACACTTTCGGTCAGGCGTTATGAGGTAAGCGCTAGTGTGAAATCGCGATCCAGAGATAAGACCGGGTTCGGAAGTGGGAGACGTAGTTTTGGAGAATTACGGACTCTTCACGATATTAGGTGGATATTTTGCACGTGCTGTAGATAGAGTTCAATGGTCGTACTCGGTCCGAGCTGTCAAGACTACAAAGTGTTATTTAGGTAAAAAGTGGATGGTAAAGAGAAGTTCTCGTGATATAATTGTTCAACATGAAAGTTAGCCTCATATGAGGCAATCTGGCCACATATGAGACCAGATGTCCAGTTCGGACTAGCCCCACAGAAGTGAGGTCGTAACATCGAAGTAAACTCAGCTTTGAGAAGTACTCTTGTTGGTTTCGATGTACGGGAATTACAAAACTGTTGAACGATTCAGGAGTTTGGAAAGTAAAACCGGAAGAACTGCGCAACAAACATCCATCCTACTCCCTTGAAGCTACAAGAACACATTACCGCGCAAGTTTTCAGTGCTGCGTGGTTGTGGTTACATGTTACTGTTTCTTTGAAGTAATCTGTACACAAGAACCACTAGTCTCATGGATGGTAGATGCTCCATCCGTAGTGAAGTCGTCTCAGAATGGATGTTGTGCAACATGGCAGGGATTCTTTATCACCTTGGAAACAACCTTCCGCTTCTAGGAGTCTCCAATAACCTTCCGGAACGAAACAGCTGTAAACATAGATGGGAAACAGAGTTTCTCTGGTCAGCCATGACCTGATGTTCAAAAATCTAGAGCCCCTTTTCAGCTTGAAAAATTGCTGACAGGCACTCCGCTGGATGATATATTTGTCTCTGTATGTTAGTGGTACTATTTGTAAGAAAAAACCTACTTGTATGTCTAGTTCGCATATTTTCTAAATTAGACATAAATAGAGCTTCTCATCACGATAGGGCTACCCCGTAGAATTCAGAGATTAGTGAATTGCGTATTTGGATGGTAAGAAATCTATTCAAGTATTGAAAAGTACTGTCTGGAGATCTAGTAACCAAACTAGTTGGCACATATGGGTCCGTCTAAGTACTATTATCAACGTTCGATTACAATACAAACTATCAGAGTACTAGAGCCAGTGATTATACCAGTACATTAATTATACTATTACAGCTTTGAACAACATACATAGTAGTATGGATAAGCCACATACGACACCGAAGTGCATTCAAGACGATATTCGCAATCCAGGCTTTAACTACCATGGAAAGAGGGACGTCGCGTTGAGAGGGATAAATTCAAGAAAATATCACGCTATTTGTGCGAACCACGGGCTTCATGACCATCCGAATTGTATCATGGACAAGCACAAATGTGATGGAAGTGTAACAAAGTGAATAAGGAGGATAGAAATGACGATGAGCACTCAGAAAACCAGCAGATCTTGTAGTCAGTATATCATATCATATATTCGAGGACGTCTCCAGACGAGACATCAAACCCAGTGAATTGTCGCAGGCCCTCATATTGTGTGTGTCTGCATTAGCTGCCGGATGAGCCCAGAGTATTACCACGTCTGTGATCCCAGAAACGGATGCGGACGTCCACCGGGTGCAGTAGTGTAGTAATCCTACCACCCATACTGCACGTTTTGGAATGCCGTGAAGCGCTGACTTCCGTGGCATTCCAGAACTTGGATTCCGAGTAGTGCAGCGGTTTTTTTGCGTGGGGGCCAACTTCGAAATTTATTTTTTTGAATTGCCGCGTCCAGTGAGCGCCTGCATCCACCGCCATCAGCTCATTTCCTCCTAGAACATCCAGATGGTACTGCGAATCGTGCAGTACACTACAGTTCCGGTTCTCACCTTACGTGCCTCAATGTCACATAATGGCCTATAGCCTGGCTTACGTTGATAACCTTTTATTGGACCCTTCATACTCTTAATTGCCTTCCGAAGGATTTCGCGCCACTGCACTGAAGGCCGCTGCGCGTAACATGTGCCATCTGCGGCTCCAGGAAACTGAGCATTATGCTCAGTGATGTTCGGCTGCACTGGCTCACCCCGAACCTTGCCGACGTTGTACGGTAAGAAATGGTGTGTAAAACTGTGCGCTGATTTTTGCGATAGCATCGTATACATATTGCAATGCAAATAAGGACTCGCGTGTAATCTGCGTAATGAGTGTCAGGTTGCATCAGTGCTACTGGACGGCGCCTGTTTAGTGTGTGCCGAACAGAACACGTTTACCTCTATCGCGAAGCTCAAACGTAGTGGCTCTGTCCTTCTCATTGCGTTCGTGTAGTAGTGCCTGCTTTGTGCATCGCCCCGTCACTGGTTAGCAATGCGCGCACGAATTCATAAATCTGGTAGCGCGTGGTTTGCGCCGAAGTGCTGCCAATTACAGTGCTGAGCTGAGGCCTACAGTCTAGTCGGCATCCTTTCCTACGAAATAACCCTCTTCCTACGCTATACGGCAACATATCCCTAGAAGCATGTGGAGAGTACAGACGCCAACACTTCATTTTACCCTTTCCGTAGCCATGTTACCGTTGACCCGTGCAGAACATAACGCACTCACTTCTTGTTCTGAACAGGTCTTATGCCTATCACTCGAAGCGCAGAAACAAGCTGAGCCTCGAGTCGACTTCAGAGAAATGTTGTAACAGTGTATTTCGTGGCGATGAAAAGTAAGTGATTTTTAAGAGCGGTGGGGTGTCACTACCGGCAGGAGCTGAGATTTGCACATGTGAAAATACATGGGCAGATGAATATTGTTTTCGAGATCAAATTTCGCACATCCGTCTGCTCATGTGTTTGCACATGTGTAGATCTCAGGCCCTGTCACTAGTGACACCCCCCCTAGTCTAAATTTTCATTAATTCTGAAACCTCTTTTTCTTGGTATAGCGGCCCCAAAACCGCCCACTTTTCTGGGCGACCTTTCTTGTGGCTGAGCCCAAGTCCATATTAGCTGCTGTAGTGTGGCATGCTAGCCTGAAACTGGCCTTAAACTGCCATGTAGTGTTTGAGTATGTTTTACTTCACGCTCTTCAGCAACTTCTTCTTGTAGCTACCTTATCTTCCTCACCACTTGTCGGAACGGCAATCAAGTGTTTGGGGTTATTTGAGTCCGAGCCACTATCTCTAGGACTGACCTCCCCTGCTCTACCAATCTGTACGCGTCCGAGTCTGCAAACCCAACGACGACCGCGCCGTCCCCACTGGCCGACTCCTCACCGCTTTTATTACTCCTACGACTAACACGGGCTATATCACTGGACGGGAACTGCGGTGGCCGTCTCAGCGCGTAGAGCACGTGGTCCGGCACACCTTACCCTTGCTGCACGAAGTACACATGGTACTGTACCGTCAACTCATCCACAATGCGGTCCTCAGATCCATCCCAGGCGCGCGTGAGATACCTTTGGCCGAAAAACACAGAGTTGGGCGGCACAATGATCTCCCCCATCTTGAACAATACCGCCGCTGCCACCTGCTCGCTCTCCTCCCCGTATGCAAACGCGTGTGAATAGCCACACACCCATAACGGGAAGCCCACTGCCCAGCTCGCGATTGCAAAACGTCCCAGCATCTCCGCTTTCAATGACTCTTCAAAGTCACTGTGCGGCCCTTCTAGAGGGCACTCCTTCGTAGGAACGCAAAATCGACCACCCGTCTTCGGTATGAACAGCTTCACCCCAAATATCTTCCTGAGACCAACGTAGGCGGCAAGCTACCCCGCCCAGGCGTTCAGTTGCGCATGCCTTCGCGAAGCCAACACCCAATCCCTCTTCGATTCGCAAGCTTTCATCAGCAGGCTCCGTGTACTGGAATAGGAGGCCATTCCAAGCCTCCGGTCTACTGCGTCCCCCTCATCTTTCCCCTTGTTCACCATCCCGATCAACAGGTCTCATTCGGCCCCTGTCCCAGTCCATTCTCCCCGTTGAATGTCCTTGCAAGGAGCGAGAACAACTTTGCAACGAGGAAAAGCTTCCACTTGAGCATTTCCATGAGGGGCTTGAGCCTTCTGCGCGGAATGCCGCTGGATTCAGCGAAGTTCTTAAGGCACGTGTAGCCGAGGTGCCGAAGGTCACGTTGTCGGTTCTCAAAGTGGACATATGCTCTGCCATAATTCTCACCCCCGTCTGCTACGTCCCTCCAGAAGTATGTCTGAGGCCGGTTGAGCTTCCGGATGTCCGGTGCCACATCGATACCCTCGAGCTCGATAAAGTAAACGCAGCTCTCCATAAAGAGCTGAAGGAGATGCATGGCTATGATGTCCTTGAGGGAGAGGTGTAAGTGCGCACTGCACTTAATGGGTATGGGGATGGGAAGCAGCCAGAGCATGGGGTGCGGGTCTTTCGCCATCCACAGCCGCAAATACTCTTCTGCGTGACCTGGAGGGCCGACGTATGCCAGATGTTCCCAAGTGTCGGGTGTTTCTTCAACCATCACGGTCTTGTCCGCAGTGCCGACCGAGAGCTGGTTCGGAACCTCATCTTCGAACACTTGCGGGGTACCTACACATTGGCCCGTGACCTCCTGGGTCGCTTTCGTCTTCTCAGCGACTCATCGTCTGGACTGCTGCACTGTCCTTTCCACTCCACCGGACTTCTCCGACTGCACAACCTCCAGAAGTCGAGGCGTTGACCGTGAGGAGGGCGGAGCAGTTCTCTCCCTGCCAAGCACTTTCGTCACCAGCGGCACTCCCGACGCCTTCCGCGCAGGGACTGCAGGCTCGAAGATAGTCGCGTAGGAAGCAGGAGGACGCCGGCTAGAGCTGCGTATAGAAGGTACAGAAGCTGAATTCGTCACACGAGCCGGGACGGTGTGCTTGCTGACCCCGGGAGCGAAGTCCTCCGTTACGTTGCTCGCGGAGAGTAGCGCGAGCCTTGTTGCGCTTCTCCGGACATTCTCCGCAGTCGTCGTCGCTCGTAGAGGAGAGACGAGTCTGGTTCAGCTAGAGCTCTTTGACGGAAATTCTGAGGAGTTTCGATTCAGCAATGTCAGTCCCCAGAAAGTCGTCACAACTCAGGCCCTTCACCTTTTCATACTTTTCAAGTATGTCCCGCCGGACTTGGAAAAGCTGGCGCGCACACGCGTAGAAAACTTCAGATGCAAATTCTCCATCGGGGTCCGAGTTATTGATGAACCGCGACGCGGAAGTCACGAACAGAGCTACGACTCGAGGGCTTTGTGAGCACAGATGCTGGTCATCAAGGTAAGTGATGCAAACCTTCTTAGTTGTCGAGGTGGCGAAGGACAGGTTGCCCAGCACTTTCACGAGGCCTGGGTCTCGGAGGAAAATACGTGCTACGTGTAAATGGCGGCCGTACGCAGACAGGCCGATTGCGGGCAGCGGAGTGGCGTTGTTCATTGCTTCCACAGTTCCATTCTGACTGAACGCCGGTGGGTCTATGTCGTTCTCCACGGCAAAACGCGCATGAGCTGGATGACACTCATGAGGTAGTCGAAGAACGACTTGTTGATGCGGAGCAGTCCGGCGGAGGCGTTCTGCTTGGACGCGTCGGACATGATTTCCGTCTTTGGCATATCCCGTCCATCTTTTCGGCAGACAAGACGGACGGGTACGCGCTCACGAGCCTATATCATACCGTCCTGTTCCTCGTGAAGGCTAAGGGCTGCTTGGCGTCGATGAAGGCCGTCCACCAGAGCATACGTCACACCTTTGCGCAATACCGTGCCGTCGTTGATGGTCTCGTCAGAGATGTCCGGTAGCGAGGGACGGTCGCACCATGGCACTGTGACCGACATATCGCCAAGGTCGTACTCGTAGCCGCGCTCAACCATGCTGGCCTGGAGGCCGTCGCTGGTGGCGTCAGAGCTCTCGCGAAGATCTGGCTACGGCTGTTTGGTCTGCGCAATAAATACGTCGAACTCGGTGGACTCGTAGTAGGCCTTTGAGAAAGTCCGACACGACCCCGGGTGCCCCCCGACCTCCACGGCAACCACATCATAGTCCTCACCGTCCCACGTCTCTGGTGCTGGAAAGCGGTCCGTGTACGGGCGCGCCTGGCGTGACGCGTCCCGGCGCAGGCGGTTGCGTGGTGGATGTTCCGATGAAGAGCACTGCACGCCTGCTTCGGCCCGGAACTCCTCCCGCATCGCCGCCGTCTTCGATTCTGGCTTGGATAGTACCCCCAGCTGCAGCTCTGAGGCCATCGTGAGCTAGTCGTGGGTGGAGGTCTTGATAAGAAGTTTGTCGGTCATTTCGGAAGTACGCCACTTGCGAGAAAGGATCAACAATGGGAATGAAAGAGGCAGTATTCTATAATGCGAAGGCGGAGATGATGAGGAAGGATCCATGTGCGGGGGAAGGTGGACGGGTGACGGTAGAGAATGGAAAGACTGCGAGAAGAAAGTGGAAGTGCGGGAGGGGTATGTCTGTGTTTCTGGGAATGGAGGGGGATTTCCACTGGGTGCAGTAAGAAGTCTAGTAATACCTGTGGTTTACTAAAAGCTTTGCAGTTCCAGGTATAGTATTACTAGACTCGGACGTCCATGAGGGGGACGCCGAAGTCTAGTAATACTAGACCCGGAACTGCACAATATGTAGTATACCACGGGTATCAATAGACCTCGTACTGCACTCAGTGCACTTCCGGGTCCAGTATTAATAGCTAATATACTACGGGCTGTGGACTTACAGGATGCAGTTATGCTACGCAGCGTACTGCCACGTGTCGAAGTACATTCCTAGTTTCACTGCTCAACAACGGCACTTTTCGCGGTTCCAAATGCAGTTTTACTGCGTTCGGAACTGCGAAAAGTGCAGCAGCGCAGCGTTTTTACTGCAACTAAACAAAATGTTCAATGCGCGCGCTGAACGTCCGGTCGCATTCTACTACATTTCCGTATTGCTACATAAATAGCCCTTCTACGGTATTTGGACGGATCTACGTTTTCACCAGCATGCCCCACAATCAACTGCACCCCCTCACCCTCTCCACCCCCAACAGCCGGCACTCCACGCATCGCATCGATTACCGAACGCCTCGTCACTCTTCAACGACGCCACCCGTCCCGCCCGCGTTCTCTTCCAGTTTCTCTACCACACCCCACCACCACCAGCATCGCTTCGACCTCTCGCCCTCCAACAGCTCGCACTCCCCGCATCGCATCGCACTCCCCGCATCGCATCGCACTCCACCTCCAACAGCCCGCACTTCCGGCACCGCGTCGCGAGCTGCACGCCTCGCCACTCTTCAAAGACGCCTCCTATCCCGCTCAGACCCTTCGCGCACGTGCGAATACCGTTCCGAATTCGCGCTGCTTACCTGTGCCCGCCGTTGCATCACGAGGAAAAACTGTCTTTCAGTACTTTCTATTGACGGCAGGGCAACTTTGCATATTTGACATGGTGGCGTCCCGTATCGCTGCGGGTTAGATAGGGCCTGTGGGAGGTTCTTGCGTTCCACAGCTTCGCCGCCGTGCCTTGGAAGTACCCTAGATGAAATTACCCTAGACCGTACGAAATATCGAAAACCTTTGAAATACGGATAGTACAGTATCAATACTTTTCGATCGCTATGTATAGTTGTAGTACCCGTCAGCGAGCGCATGATGTTCCTTTGTCGACACAGCCAAAAGCGTGCGTGTTTCTCGAATGGCAGGCCCCTTCTTCCACCTTGACCACTCCCGTGTGCACGTGACCTGTCGTAGGTTTCGTGAACGACGGAGTGCTCGCGATCAGACCTACCGTCATGTACTTGGTGAGAACAAGAGGAAAGCTCCACCTGTAGAAAACGTCCTACTTCTCCGTTCTCTCACTCCTCCCGCCACCCCGTCTCCTTGCAGCCATCCTCGGCAGCCCTGAATATGCGCTGCTAATACGGGCACTGCGTCTACTCGTCTGCCGGCGCATACTCCCTTTCCAAACACGGGCGACAGTGTCGCTTCCCGACATACCGACCGGCAAAGCTCGTCCGTACTCTCCCGCAAGGTTCACCCGCTCCAAAACCTCATGTCTACTACGATGATAACGTGCTTTGTGATAAGGCTCCGGCGCCTCTGCTTCTCTTGTTCTCATACTTGTGTCACCCTGATGCAGAACCGACCACAAGTAAGACCAACGTCCCCATACAATCTATCGCAGTTTCGCTTGCCGGATTGGAGAGGACTGCCGGCCAGCGCACGGTTGACGAGATCATCTGTATTCTCCGGGATCCCAAATTCTCTCTTGCCTGCTTTGGAGACGGCATTTGCTCCTCACAAGAATGTGGCTCCCTCACACTCGCTGTTTTCGAGAAAGAGCTTCAACATCAGGCCGTCTCCGCAACTCGTGTGTTGGACTACAGCGGTACGTCCTTCGGAACTGCCTACTTCCGGGACCCTGTCGAGATCCTGCGAACGCAAGTAGCCCAAGCTAACGCAGAGTCTTCCTACTTCCACTCTTGTGTTGACTCCCCACAGAGCGACAAGCATCTCTTCCCACATCCCCTGCAGACCGACATGCACCGACGAGTTTGTCAAGACCTCAAGGAAGAAGTCATGCGTAGCGAGCTCGAGGGTGTCATCTGGGACACCGGGACGTCAGAGGCCCACTGGTTTGTAGGTTGCATGCAGATCTATACGGATAACTCCGGCACTACACTTAAGAACAGCGCGCTCGTTGCCGATGCCGTGAATGTCACTCTCCTCAACTTCGCTGCCACTTTCCGCCAACTCTGCATAATTTCTCAGCACACCTCCATTAGCTATCTTTCTGTCGGGCTCTTCCCCACTGTGGACGACAGAGACTTCGACGTCCCTCCACCTTTTTCGACTACTCGTGCACCTGATACCAGAACCTCCATACTGCACTCCGCCCTGCACTCCCTGCTATCGCCTCTGTATGAAAACTTCCTAGTAGGCTTCATCTGCTCAGATGCCTACCATCGTCTCTGGAAATAGCACCCAGTCCTCACCAGCTACTATTGCGACATACCCGAGGCAAAGGGCATCATCGGCACTCACTCAGGCATAAAAACCAGCTAATCCTGCCGCCGTTGCGAGGTACCTTCAAATCTCCTCACTTCGTCCGCCTCATTCCAGCAGCGCACCACGTAGTCCACCATCCTTCTTCGCGGATAAGTGGCCGACCCCGAGGCAGACGGCGCCGCTCATGCATTGCTGGGTAGGCGGGCTTAGGCACGAGCTGCCACCGCACAGGGGCAACAAACACTCGCCACCTCCTCTCTGAGGAGGTTGCCATCCTTTCTGGAGCCATGCCTTCTGCTTCCGTCCAATTCTCATCTCGACATGCACTCCATTTTCGGTTTCGAACCCTGCACAACCTCCACTTCAGCATCTCGAAGCTAATCAAAACCCGCACATTTCTTAGGCTCGCCTCACCCATCTTACTCACAGCGCAAGCTTCCCCCGGCAACAGTCGAAGACAGTTCAGAACGATCCGTACAGCTCTTCTTCGCGGAGTCAAAACGGTTTTGGCTGGCATTCAGAGGGGCGTCGACGTTCCTGGCGTACAAATCGACTTCTCCGCCTTCGAAAAAGGCAGCCACCTGAGCAGACTCTACACAAATGAAGGATTCCGCGGCATGCTGGAATCCAAACACTATCACTCCGTTGGCATGGTCTTACCAATTCTCGCAGTAATCATAGGCCGTTGCGGTGATGAAGGTGACTCCGCGCCCCTCACATCTGTTTGCGCTCAGCACTCAGACGTTCTAATACTCAGCTCGAGACAGGGAATAAAAAAGCACTGGAGCCTCGCCGGTGTTCACACCATAGGGGACCGTATCAATAATCATAAAGCCCCCATGCTCCATATCTGTGGGGACCACTACCCCACCAGGCTCAAGGCTCTCAAGTTTCATCTCTTCACCCACCTTGGACATGACATCTGCAACTTCCAAGGCCCACATCATCTAGATGCCGATGTTTATGAACACGCTCACACTGCAACCAAGCAAGACTACCGCCGCACCTCCAAGCCACGGGCAACAGCCATGGACGAAACCGTCCGCCGAATCCAGCACTCCGAAACTTTTGCTGCCGTCCGAACGCACCTCGGCTCCGTCTCCAAACCGCGTCGCCTCTCAACCCCGCACAGGAATCTAAACGACACACACGCGGTACGCGTTGTCAGAGAAGGCTTCAAAATGCACCTTCGCGACCTTGCACATTTGAGAACCCTTGCCATGCCGCTTCTCGGAAACGAAGAAGGCCTTCTCACCGCCGCGATGCTCCTATCATTATACGGAAAAGCTCCAGACATCTCCATCGATTTTGTTGTCCAGCTCGGTCAGGAGGGCACTACTTTGCTGCTGGACCTTGTCCGCGCCGAGCTTCTCCAGCAGCATCCAGTCCAGGCATGTAACACCCTCCCAACTACTATCCTTAAACGTGGTTACATTCGCTGCGGCTTCTGTAGTTTCGTCAACGACTATGATCCACACCAGAATGTCATTCGACTCAACCCAATGCAGAAGTTTGTCATTTAGCGCGTTTATGCAAATAGCAGCTTCGGCCCAACCAAGCGGCAGCTATTTGGCTTCGTGCTGCCGGCCGCTGACGACGAAGAACACACAGACACTGTACGGGTGGCCCAGGTTCTGTCTCTCTTCCGTATGTACGGCCATGAGTCAATGCAACCTACTGAGTACGCCTTCGTTGGGTATATAGAGTGTGTTCAACCAATCGGCGCCGTTGATGACACTCTGCAACGCGTTTACTTGCGGTGGTGTACAGATGAGAATGTAAGTCGCACAGAACATCCGGTCCCGCTCCCACAGATGCAGTGACGAGGTCCTCAAGCTGCTGCTTCTCTCTTGTTTGGCCTGTGCATGGCCTCTGCTATCATTGGGACAACTCACGTGGTGTGGTCAAATCTCCACATCTCGCTTTTCACTCCTCAGCTCCACTGGCTCTACCATCGCGTTTACTTAAACGGGTTCTACAGAGACCCTCCTGCACGGCTGATTCTACCTGAACCCTTCCGTTCAACGGACACGCCATTCTCTCTGCAATAGAATTAAACACAGGAGAAAATTACAATCCGTTTAGTGAGCTACCAACATACAAGTGCGGTTTCCGTCCTTCTCTCTCTTCTGCGCGTCGACGGTTATTCTAACTCTGCTCCAACACCAGCGCGCGAAGGAGAATCCAAAGTTGTGGTGGGAATCGGTGGCAGGCGAAACGCCCCATCGCAAAGTTCATACAGTCTCTCGCTTGAGTCTATACGTGCAACATAGAACCCGAAAACACCGCCAAGCATACTGGACATGTTGTCCGAAAACCACATCTTTCGTTCCACCGCATAAAAGTTGTCCTCTGAACCCACCTTCACCTCGTTTGTGGCTACTCCAGGGGCGCATGCTAATAAATCGTCGCCATTCTTTTCACTAAACCATTCCATCTCCTCATTCACCGACTCACGTATCGCTCCCTCAACAGTAGAACCATACCGAAACATCTCTTGCGGAACATTGTTGCATAAAACGCTGCAAATGCTGCATAGTATCTGCGCTGTTGCCAAGGGCAGGTACTTGAAAAACATCAGGTTGTAAGTGCGCTGGTGCTGGCCGCCATGGCCGTCACCATGCTGCAAGCAGGATATCACTGTTGCCAGTCAGGCGACCACGCGTGCGAGCTGCACGATAGACCCGTACGCGGACATCCCATCCTCTTGAGCATGATACCCTCAGAGCTCGTAAACGATATCTCTTTCCAAAGAGTTTCCAAACAGTACGCCACCCTCGTCAAGATTACAGACCTCCTTCGGTACAGAGTAATCACTGTATGCTAGATCCTCGACCTTGCTGCGTTGCTACCGTGAGAAGTTTGGAGTCCTCTGCTCCCCTTCTGAGCCTATCAACTTCATGCGGGCTTCAAGTTCCTGAGATGAGCCCTCAGCCCGCTTGCTGTCCTATAGAAACGTGGTCTTCCGCGAGATCAAGAAGAAATACCCGAGGCTTTAGAAAAGCTTGTCCCTAGCTGGTCTCTTCCCCGCGCTCACTACGTCAAAGATTGTCTGCCTCTTCCTTGCACATAGAACGTAGCATATTGAAACAGCCTCCTCCCACTTGCGGCGGGATTTGGGGTCCAAAAGCAATGATGACCAGTTCCCGCTGCCAAGCTCTGCACGCACCCTTTCAACCAGAGCCGTCGCCTCATCTTAGTATGAAAGCGTGTATTACTCCTCCCGATTGGCGAGAACCATCCCCGGAATCGGAACGACACCCTCCAGGGCGTCCGCGGAAAGCTCCCCCACCACGAATGGCTCACTGCGACCTGCCCAGTTCCGGGCTGCAACAGAACTTGTTGGGTCCGGCTCGGCATTTTCGCGGTGGCGCCATTACAGAATCTGCTTCTCGATGGTCTTGGCACGCCAGTAGACTTTGCTCCACCTTGTGTCACATATGTATGACTCTGACCACGTCCAGATCCGGCACGCGGTGTGGCCTGCTAGGTGCCACTAGAAATCCCGCGAGCCACGTCTAAGCTCTCGGTCCCCTGCTCGACATTCTTGATATCGTCTTGTAGCCGCAGGAATTCTGAAAGCGTTGCTTTACTTGTCACTCGCACCTCAAGAAGCGCTTGATCGGCCTCCCGTACCTTCTCCTTGTAGTCGCTGACCCTTGTTTTGAGACCGGCAATCTCTTGCTCCTGCGCCCTGACCTTATTCGTCTCCTCAGCAAGCATCGTTTGTAGCTCCTCTATCTGCTCACGCCAGATTCATTGTGAGCGAGCTACAGCGGAAGTCTCAACCCTTGTCCAGGACGGCGAGGGCGGATGCAGAGACGAAGAAGGTCTCACCCCCGATGCACCAGGCGGATGCAGAGTCCTACGATGAGTTTTCCCTGCTCTACGGCGGATGCGAGACCGCTAACGGGCGGCAATGCCGGGCGTGCGGACGCGCGGAGCGGACGCAACTCCGACCGGGACGGTAAAGTTGGCTGTACTCGGGCTGCAGACAGATTGAATAGATGGGCGACCAGAAGGCATCTGGGTTATAGCACGCCCCGATCGAACTACCAGTGTTATAGTAGCACCGTGAGTCGCCGGAACAGTGGGACCATCGGCTTGTTCACCTATCGCACCAACCAGAGACGCGGCCGGCGCTGTCTGGGGCCGCACAACCCCCCTTGAGCTGCCTGCCGGGTGGGGCCGAGCTGCATTAACCTCACGGCTCGGTGCAATTACAAAGACGGGCGCAGCCGGGGCGTCATCATCTCCCTGCCGCTGCTCATCTGTGCGCATGCGAGTTTGTTGCATCGGAACAGCCCTTTTCGTCCTTCTCGCCGGCGGAGCTGTCGGTGCCGAGCTGTGCCACAGGCAGGACAGGACAGAAGCGGGCTCGGTGAGAAGAACGAGCTCGAGGACTACGACGCAGTTGTCGTGAACTGAGCATTACAAGTGCAAGCAAACAGCTCCCACTGGTACTGCGGCCCTTGTTAACTCTCGCACACGCGGAGAGTGCCTGCCGACGTTTGAAGTATCATCAGCGTCAATGGCAGGACTAGAAGGTGGGGATGAGAGTCTGCTAATGGCCATTCCAGAAAGTAACGACAACTCAGAATAGGGGGGTGTCATTAGTGACAGGGCCTGAGATCTGTACATGTGAGAATGCATAGGGCAGATAGATGTCGTTTTTTAGGTTGATTTAGCATATTTATCTGCTCATGTGTTTTCACATGTGAAGATTTGAGCCCTGGTCACTAGTGGCCCCCCTCTAGTCTAAATCTTCGCTACTTCTCAAACCTTTCTCTGCTGCTATAGCGGCCCCGAAGTTGCCTACTTTTCTGGGCGACCTTTCTTGCGGCTGAGCCGAAGACTTTCTCAGCTGCTATAGTGCAGCCTGCTCGCCCCGAACTGGCTGTCAAACTGGCATGTAGTGTTTAAGTTTTTTTATCTACACCCTATTTTGGAGGTTCCTTTCACGTACTTTGAACCTAAACTTGTCCGCGTAGTTTGTGAACAAGTTCTTGCCCTTCACTATCTCACACGTCGCGCGGATCGTAATAATACTCAGGGAACATAGAGCTCTCTGTCACAATTGCCCTCGATCCTCGTAAAACTCCACGTCTGCGTTTTGCGCTGCAGAAGTACCTCTTTTTCGCTCCTCCGCATCCCCAGGAAAGTACCGGGAGTCATTCAGAAACACGACCACACGAAATGGTGCCTGTACTATGTACGCCTAATGCCTCGGACCTTCACAGGACTTCGCCCGCCTTTCCACGAGAAGAGCTACCCGGTTGAAACGTTCTTTGTCTACCCCCAAGAATCCACCTCCGCATATCTTCGTCTTCTCACTAGTGCGCTCACGTAAGTCTCGTTACAGGAGCATCCCATAGAATAGGAAGATCTTTGCTCCTTCTGCGAAGACCCGATCCGCAAACATCCAGAGTCACACACCTTCGTACTTCATGGTCGACGGGCGCACTACCACGCACCTCGTCATCGCTTCCGCCGCTCGTAATATTAGCCGGTCTTGCCTGTGCAGCAGGGTGTGGTACTTCGCCGGGGAGTTGTCCACCGCTCGCCTGTGAATAGCTCCCGGAAGGCATGGGATCCCCGCGGTAGTTCGCAACAAACCGGACTATGTGGTCCGGTAGACATTGATACCGGGGACACCCAGCAGGAGCATCCGCAGAGCTGTTCCCCATCCTGGCAGGCACGTTCCGTTTCACGACGTCCATGTACCTTGTCGCGAGCTCCACAGCCAGAGGAGAGCCACGAATGTCGCACGCAGTGCTCACAACGCTTTCGCGAAGCGCCTTAACAAAGCTCAGCAGAGCTCGACTGATGCAGTCGTCATTCTTGTCGCACCCCATGAAAGGGCGACGTCTCGGAAGCCCTAGGCATTCTTTCGCAGTCACGCTAGTACCACTGAACGAGTCCACCACAAGGTCCCCTGGTGTCGAATACTGCAACACCACCTCGCTGATGTGCGGGATGCTCTTCTGCTCAGGTCGAAGCATCTTCATGCAACTACCTTCCTGAGCTCTTCTCACCACCTCTCCGGGCTCCAACTGCTGGATTCCATGCATACAGTTTGTCCAGGCTGCGTGCGAAGAATGAACATTCCCATTGCTTTGGTGGTATACCCAGGCGAACTGCATTTCAAGCGGCACATTCCTACGCCAGAAGTGAACAGCCCATTGCGTGACTGAGGCGTGGCCACATCCCTTTATACCCGGGTTTTGCGTGTGGTGACCTCGAGCTCGGACGTGGACCATCGGCTGGTCCTCTAGGTTAAACAAGAAGTCCTTCTGCCGCCTACCACTCGCCGCACTGGCCCTTTCACTGGCCTCGTCGTAAACCTCTTGGCTGTAACGCTTGAGGCGCTAAAGCCAAATGCGGAACTGTAGACCACAACAGAAAAGGATTCCGTGGCCGGTTTTAGCAAGCAGTGCATCGAATATTGGGATGGAGGCGTCCATGTCCTTGTGGATGAACACATCATGGGCAGAGTTGTCCGCACCCCGCTTGCTTCTGATGTCTAACGGAGTATCCGTCACCACCACAGGAATCTTACCCGCCAGGTACTCACCCCAGTCGTCAGCATGAAGATTGAGGACGTCGTGGAAAGTGCAGCTGTGGACACGGCAGTCCGACTTTATCACGCCGACCAACTCCGCGAGAAGGATCGTCGATGGATTCTCCTCGGGGAGCGACTCTTCCCACATCTCCTGCGGCGGCGGAGACGGGCTAATACCGTTGGCGGGCTCTGGTGGTCCACAAAAGAGGTAGTCCAGCTCTGGCACTAATCGGTTGAGAGTGGACCGAAAAGACTCACTACCTTGCCCCGTACAACTGTGTACCACCCCATCCACCCCTTCGTTGTCGCTACCCTCCAGTTCCAACTCCATCTACTCTTTAACCCGTGAAGACAAAGAACGAGGAGGCTGCGCAGATATTCCGACACTGGGCGTGGTGCTCGACAGCGTCACCCGCCAACAACGATGCGGTCTTGTGTCTTCCGTATCGGCATCCGGAAGCTCCGAGTCCACCTAGATAACCTCTCAACAGGCACCATCATCTTCAGGCGCCTCACGTTGAAGCCCCAGGGTCTCCCAGGCATCCCCGCTCAAGTCGGCAAAGACCCTTGGCAAGTAGTTATGGCGCGACTCAAAGCGGTCCACATACGGCCAGTTGCTGCGATGCTTTACATCGTACAAAGTTTCGTTTGTTACGATGGTTTTCAAGCTGAGCAGGAACAGACTGTTAACCGCCCGCATTGCCGCATCTTTCTCTGGAGTTCGGCCCCAGGCTACCATGCTGCTCGTACTCTCCTCCACACTTGCTACCCCATTCCAATGTAGCGTGCTCTCCCGCGTGATGAATGCAAAGCCATCAGCGCGTGACCTCAAGGCCACAAAAGTGCTGAACGCGGGGACGAAACAGAAGGTAAGGCCCGACTAACGCCTCACACTACGAAACTCCCAGTGCCTTCGCCAACTTCTTCCACGCTCGAGTTAGCAGCAGCACAGCAAACGCGAGAAGATTTCCGCTTTGATTTACCTGCCTCAAAGCAAGTACACGTCTGCTGCCGCGCCTCGTGTGGCATATGTGGATCGCGTAGAAGAACACCGGGACCTCGAAGGTTCTGGTACGGACAACAGAGAAGGTTCCTGGCATGACTACTTCCCGAACCTTGCTGACCTGAGAGGGATTGAACATGGTGCCAGCAATAGGAGACACCCCCTACTTCTTCTGCCTCAGGGCAACATCCGCGATCGCCCCAATCCTCTTGTCTTTCTGGGTCAGCAGCATGATTGAAAGCGCTACGTGTACTATCTGCTTTATCTGCTCGCTGCTCAGTTCGCGAGAAACCGGGTCGTCCCTCTCGATAGAAGTGCGGAATTCGCCGCCAGACTTGCACTGCTTGCTCTTCACTGCAGCAATTCCCTTGATCTCCATTGAGGCCTCATCGTCTGCTGCGATGACGAATTGCAGGAAGGCCCACATGTCGAACTTCGTGAGGTGAAAATCCGTGTTCACCTCGGATAAGGAGAGAACGGAAATGAAGGGAGGCAACCACACGCCGGGTGTCCCAGGCTGGCTAAATTCCGCCGGCTCCATAGTTACAGTGCGTTGAGAAACGAAAGAGGGAAGGAAGCCCAGGAATGATGGGGATATCAGGAGGGAGGAGCAGAGCGTCGCAAACGAAGCCAGGAAAACCACATGGATCGAAGTACAGGAGGACACACGAGGACGAAGCAACGAAAGCAGGGAGGACCGCGTCAATATATGCGTATTGCAGGTTTGTGAGGTGTTGTGCTGTGGGAGCAGGTGTGTTCCAGTTGTATTGAGGACGATGGGGTCAGCCGCTAAAAACACGACATACTCCCACACGCTCACGTTTTTGTTCCGTAACAGCAGTTACGAACAATGGCGCCCCCTTCACGAAACTTAGAAAGAGAAGTAGATTATTGAGGGGGCGGGAGGGTGTTAATAGTGACAGGGGCTGGGATCTACACATGTGAAAACACATGAACAGATGGATGTGCGAAATTTAGTCTGAAATATAATATCCATCTGCCCATGTATTCTCACACGTGCGGATATCGACCTCTGTCACTAGTGACACACGATCGATCTTATAAATTACATACTTTTCAAATGTGAAATGCAACTATTGCGGCCTGCTCAGAACTGCTTCTTTTTGTGCGCGACGATAATTAACGCGATCCAAGCATGTTCAACCTTTTCTAGCCGTCGTGTCCGTACCTCTCCCGCGCTACCACTCTCTTCTCTCAATCTTTCTATTCTCTACCGTCACCCGTGCAACTTCCCTGCACATCGATCCTTTCTCGTCTTCTCCGCCTTCACACTATACAGTACCATCTGCTTCATTCCCACTGATGATCCTTTCCTGCAAGTCGCGTGCTTCAGAAATGACCGACAAACTTCCCATCACGAACTCCACCCGCGACTCGCCCACGTTGAGCACTGAGCCGTAGGTGGGGGTAGAACCGCAGCCGGAATTGCAGCCAGCCGCGACAGGGGAGAAGTTC